>JADRCD010185971.1:0-35148 GCA_019843815.1 Montemys delectorum | reverse complement strand
AACTAAATTTACAGACTGTCATGAACCACCCTGTGTTGTGCTGGGAAATGAACCCAGATCCTCTAGAAGAGCAGCCAGTAGTCTGAACTCCTGGGCCTTCTCTCCAGACCCAACCAAGCATGTAAGTTCTGGTAAAGACTACAATGAGGTTGAGGTAACCCAATCACAGAAGAACACACATGGTATGTACTCTCTGATAAGTGGATATTAGCCCAGAAGATTGGAATACACAAAGTACAATCCACAAACCACAAGAAACTCAAGAAGAAGGAAGACCAAAATGTGGACATTGTATTCCTTCTTAAAAGGGGGAACAAAATACCCATGGAAGGTGTTTCAGAGACTAACTACGGAGCAGAGACTGAAGGAAGGACAATCCAGCCTGATATAGCTATCTCCTGAGAGGCTCTGACAGTACCTGATTAATACAGAAGAAGAGGCTCATAGCCATCCATTGGACTGAGTACAGGGTCCCCAGTGAAGGAGTTAAAGAAAGGAACGAAGGAGCTGAAAGGTTTGCAGCCCCTTAGGACAAACAACAATATGAACTAACTACTACCCTCAGAGCTTCCAGGCACTAAACCACCAACCAAAGAGTACACATGGTGGGACTAATGGCCCCAGCTGCATATGTATAGCAGAGGATGGCCTAGCTGGTCATCATTCTCCTAGTTGGAGGAGAGGCCCTTGGTCCTGTGAAGGTTCTATCCCCAGTGTAGGAGAATGCCAGGGACAGGAAGCAGGAGGGGGCAAGGTGTCGAGCAGGGGGACAGGGGAGAGGGGAGGGAACAGGGGTTTGTTCTTGTTGTTGATTTTTGTTTTTTGTTTTTGTTTTTGTTTTTGTTTTGGAGGGGAAACTGGGAAAGGAGATATCGTATGACACGTAAATAAAGAAAATATCTAATTAAAAAAGAAAAGACTACAATGAGGACCAGTGAGAAGGTTCAGAGGGTTTTCCCTCCCTGGCACCCAGGTAAAGCTGAGAGGAGAAAACCAGGAAGTTGTTTTCTGACCTCTATACCTATACCTTGCTACACATATCCATACGCAACACACACACACACACACACACACACACACACACACACACACACACACATGCATAAGCACTATCAATAAAAAACGAAGCCTTCAGGAGTTCACATTCATTCTTCCTTACCCAACAGCAGAAAGTGCAGCTTCTGGAAAGAAAGCTCTTACCCTAACAACAGGTAAAATGATGACCACCCAGATAGTACACACACATAGTACACATAACCTAGCCCAGGGCTGCTCATGACCAGTGCCCTGAGTCTGTGTACTGTAGGATGTTCAACAGGATCCCTGGCCTTACACTGGCCAACACTGGAGGCCAATAGCACCATGTCCATCCACCCCATCTCTGAGCATGAGAACCAGAAATGTCTATAGCCATTGACAGATGCTCTGAGGGAGAAATCACACCGAGTCAGGAATCAGTAATATAAAGCAAGATGCAAAAACACTAATCCACCGAAGCTGCCTCAATTAACTGATTCACTCAGTAAATTCTGAGTGCATTAAATTATGCTCACAATTCTAAAAAGAAACAGAGGAAATGGTGCCTGACTACCTTTCCTAATAAGCAGGTGTTTGCAGAGAGTTATGTTTGCATGAAACACACTCTGGTGTCATCTCTTTCAGTTTTAGTTCTGAGTCTCTCACATCCCAGATGGAATTCATTATGACCTAAAAGTGATTCAAAACCCTCCCAGGACACCCAGACCAATGCTGGGCAGAAGGAAATCCAAGAAGCCCCAAGTGTCAGTTTTCTTGGAAATGTTATGTTGATGTTAAACATATAGAAATTCATCTTCTATTATAAACTACATAAGGAAATGTTAAAGGTCATTTTGACTACTTGTCATTTAGTTATTTTGATTCAGGATCTCAGTCTGCAGGCTGACTCTGCACTCGTGATCCTCCTGACTCAGCCTTCTGACTGTGGGATTACAGGCACATGCCTCTGCACCCACCCCGCTGACTGCGGAACTTCTGCTATGCATGTTAAATTTTAACAGGGAAATGTGATCTCTCCACAGTTCTAATGCTTCCACTCAATTCTCCAGCTATCATTAGATGTCCTCCTGTGGCAAGAACATGGTAGAGGCTATGAAAACAATGGCTAGTGGTTTGGATATAAACATAGTTCCCAGGAAGTCAATTACCATACAAATGCAGGAAAACTCTTAACACCACATTTGGAACTTTACCAAAAACTTGTTTCTAAAGGAAAAGTCACACAGGCAGACATGTTCTTTGTTATTCCAATGTTGTGGCATTTTCTTACTGTAAGCAAGATTTAGTTCACTATGCTGATGTAACCAATTATTAAAAACTTGGTGGCTTCAAGAAACAGAAAATTATTGCTTCACAGTTTAGAAGGACAGAGAAGTTCAGAATTAGATTTGCTGGGTCATAATCAGGATGCCAGTTCGAGTCCCTCCTTCTGGAGAGAATCCATCCCTAGGCTCCCTCCCTCCTTCTGGAGAGAATCCATCCTAGGCTCCCTCCCTCCTTCTGGAGAGAATCCACTCCTAGGTGCTTTCAGCTTCTGGTGGTTCCAGGATTTGTCGCCACTCTGTACTTTTCTCTTGTCTGTGATCTTCCTTTCACGACACATGTAGCCAAATTTAGAGCCTGCCAAGACAGTTCTCCATCTTACCGTCCTTAGTCACTTCTGTGAAGCCTCTCCTTTCCACTTGACACTCACAGATCCCAGGGATGTGGCTGTCTTTTGAAGGGCAGGCAGTATGCAGCATGTCAGATAGGCTACTACACCTATGGGAATTTCATAGCAGACAAGAAACAGCATCTGGGAAATAGCTCGTTAAAAAGATGTTACTTGGGTGTGGTGGTACACTCTTAAATCCCAGCAATCAGGAAGTAGAGACAGGAGGATCAATCACTTCAAGTACCAACTTAGCCTAGCCTATATAATAAGCTCCAGGCCGGGGCTCCATGGGAGGGCTGCCAATCATTGTGAGGAGAGCTTAAGTCTTTTGCTTTAAAACAAACAAATGGGGCTGGAAAGATGGCTCAGCAGCTAAAAGCACTGGCTGCTCTTCAAAAAGGACCTGGGTTCAATTCCCAGCACCTACGCTCCGGTTCACAATGGTCTGTAAGTCCAGTTCCAGGAGATGTGACACCCTCACACAAACATACAAGGAGCCAGAACACCAATGTACATTAAATAAATAAATAAATAAATAAATAAAATTATGTTCTTTTAAAAAAAGAAGAACCCAGAGCTTATAGAAACAACTTTTTTCCATCATGACTAGAGTTTCAAGTCATCATGGAGAATGATAACCTTGGGGCTAGGAAGATGGTTCAGCTAAAGTGCCTGCCCCTCAAGCAGGGAGACCTGAGTTTGGATTCCCAGCACCCACAAAAGCTTGCCATAGAGTCTAGTGCCTGAAATACCAGCACTTGGCCGGAAGGTGGATTCTCAGAGTTCGTTCACTTGGCTCAGCCGCCGGCTGTGAAGCTGGTGAGCTCCAGGTTCCATGAGACCCCTGACTTAAAAACTAAGAGGGAGAGTGAAGAACACACCCTCTGTTGATGTCTGGCCTCTGCACATATATGTGCACACGCACCTCCAGTAACCTTCTTTAGGAAGAGGAAGAAAAATGGACTCAAAATTCTTTACTGGAGTTACAGGTTGTACTGGCTGGTTTTGTGTCAACTTGACACAAGCTGGAGTTATCACAGAGAAAGGAGCTTCAGTTGGGGAAGTGCCTCCATGAGATCCAGCTGTGGGGCATTTTCTCAATTAGTAATCAAGGGGAGAGGGCCCCTTGTGGGTGGTGCCATCCCTGGGCTGGAAGTCTTGGGTTCTATAAGAAAGCAAGCTGAGCAAGCCAGGGGAAGAAAGCCAGTAAGTAACATCCCTCCATGGCCTCTGCATCAGCTCCTGCTTCCTGACCTGCTTGAGTTCCAGTCCTGACTTCCTTTGGTAATGAACAAGATTGTGGAAGTGTAAGCTGAATAAACCCTTTTCTCCTCAACTTGCTTCTTGATCATGATGTTTGTGCAGGAATAGAAACCTCGACTAAGACACAGCCTATATTATGTGCTCTAGAAGAACCAAAATTCTCTTTGGACAGAATGAGTGGTAGATTCTGTTATCTACCTGGACTTTTTCAACCATCCCAGTTGGTCTCTCATTCCCTGGGCAAATCCTTTTATGTTCTTTAGGATCTGAGACTGGTCTTCCCTCCAATTTTCTTCTTTATACTTTATTCAGTAGCAGTAGTAAGTTATTTGGGGTACATTGTGTACAATGTACAGGATATGATTTTGAGTCTGCTAGCCTTTTCAGCCCAGTGATCTAGGAATATTCCCTAACTCCCATCCCTCCAACAGTATACTCTTTCCTCCTCACTTGCCCCCAGACTTCTCACCTAGTCCCCATATTTAGCACTGTATAGCATGAATCATTTGCTCATGTACTTGTCTCTGATTATTCCCATATTCCTAACAGATAAAAGAATACTGAAGCAATGAACTTCTATCCTATGCTTCAGAGCTCAGACCATTCCACCCACATATACTTCAAAGTCCACATATTCAAATCTAAACTTACTTTTAATTTTGAGCCACCTCTGCCTTCTGTGTTCCACTAATGACCCTGCTCAGTGGCCCATGTGGCCCAAACCAGTGCTCCTTCACCTTCACTACCACTCGGATGTCCCTTCTGTGGGGACTCTGCATACTGCTTAGCCTATCTTTCCTTGATCCCTGTTGTTGCTGCCTTGATTCCATCCCTGAGCCTTCTGTACCAACCTACCTCTCATCTACTCAAGTTCTGATCGTGGAAATTAGAGCTGGCCACCCTGCAAAGGATGCTGAGTGCAGAATGGCCTGGCAGTAGTGTTGTGCTTCTGTGAAAAGCACACTAGTGCTTAGATCTGCTGTCCTGAGAATTTCCTTTCCTTCTCTCCTGGTTCCCCATTTCTGTTACTCCTGTATTCTGGTGAGTATCCTCCATTCTTAAATTGTTCATTAAGTATCCTGGAGGGATTGTTTCTCAGACATTGCATATTTACTGAAACCACATTTCCATGAGTTTGGCTGGGTGTGGAATTCTAGTTTAGAATCATCTTTTCCAAGAATTACAAAAAGACTGGTATACAGTCCACTTTACAGCTCCTGTAAAAACTGCTACTACATCTTGATTTTTATCTCCTTGTTTGTGAGTATGAGCTGTGTGTATGTAGTGCACTCACACCTCTCGGTGGGTGCACACACCTCTCTGGGTGCTCTCACTGCATGTGGTAGGCAGATGAAGCTGCTGCTGGGGCTCCTCCCCTAGTGCCATCTGCCCAGTTCCTTGCAGGCAGTTTCTTGCTGAAGCTAGAGCCTGGGCTTTTTGGCGAGGCTGGCAGTTCCAGCCACCAGGGTGCTACGGTCCAGGCTTTCAAAACAGACACTTCTAACCAACAGCCATTCCCCAGTTTCTTTGCCTCTTCTGTGTAAACTTTTAAGATACCATCTTTTAAAAGTGGCCTTCCCATCGTTTGCAATACTTTTGGTGTGAATTGTTTCACAATAATCTTCTAGAAGGGGGCTGGAGAGATAGCTCAGTGGTTAAGAGCACCGACTGCTCTTCCAGAGGTTCTGAGTTCAGATCCCAGCAACCACATGGTGGCTCACAACCATTCGTAATGTGATCTGATATCTTCTTCTGGAGTGTTTGAAGATAGCTACAGTGTACTTAGATATAATAAATAAATAAATAAATCTTAAAAAAAAATCTTCTAGAAGGAACATGTTATTGTGGAAGCTTGTTTTCTTCAGTTACTCCGCTCTCCTGTGTTATTCTGTTGATTACTCCCTGCCTTCCATTTATCGCCTTCTGCGCTCGGGTCTATCATTTGCATGCTGGTCTCCTGGACTGCTCTAACTTTTTAATGCTTTTTTTTCTTCTTTCATTTTCAGGTGAAGACTGGGCACATTCAAGATGGTACGGTAGTAATCTTTTCTCTCATTTTCAAGCTGTTTATTCTTTCTGTGATAATCCCTGGAAATTTCTTTAAGTGTTCCAATCCAACTACAAAAGTAATTTTATTTTATTTTTTCTTTCCTTCTTTATCTTCTCTCCTCTTCTTTTTTCTTGTTTTCTCTAACTTCTATGGCACTTGTGGTTTCTGGACATCTTTTGATATTATTTTCTTGTTATTTTATAGATGCATTATTTCAAATCTCAGAGTACATGTTTTTATTCTAGATTAGAAGAGACCCTTGTTTGCTGTTCCTTTTTTAAGAACTATTTTTTTTCCTTGCTATTGTAGTATAGCGACATCACTTCCCCATTCCTTTCTTCCCTCCCTCTCATCCACTCCTCCTCCTTCTCATTCAAACTCATGGCCTCTTCCCCCATTTACTGTTGTTACATACTCATATGCTATATGCATATATATATATATACACATACATATATATATGTATGTGAGTATATATATAATATATATATATATTAACTACACAAAGACAATCTTCTCTGTATAATGATGCTTTAATGAATGTTTTCAGGCTGACCATTTGGTACTGGATAATCAATTGGTGTGTTCTTCCTTGGGGAAGACCGTTTCTCTCTCTCTGAATTCCTTAGTTGCTTGTAGTTCTTTATGTAGGGCTGAGGCCTTGTGGGTTTTTATTAAATTTTACTCTTCATGTTGTTCCTGTATTATTCTCTCTCACCATTTGCTTTTCTTTAACAGATTACATATTTAGATTGTAGGGTCTTGGCAAAATTAAGAAAGTATAAGGCTGAGATAGACCTTCTGCCCCACATACAAGGCTCCCTTCCCACTATGCAGCAGTCCATCTGTTGTTATCAAGGAGCGCTGCCCTGTCAATATCATATAAGGCCAATCCACAGTTGACACAGAGGTCCCCTTTTGGCACTAGACAGTCTATGGGTCTTGATGAGGTATAGCCACCACTATGCTGTCACATAACACCTATCCTCTGCCCTACCTACTCTCCTGTTCAATCATCCCTCCCTCATAACCCCTGGTAACCACTGACTCCTTTACTCTTCATGGTTTTGCCTTTCTACATCATATAGCTGAAACCAAATCATACACAATCTTTTCTGGTTGCTGTCTTCTTTCTCTTAATTATGTATATTTAAAGTGTTCAACATGTTTTGATATACAATGAAAGTATGATATTCGAGGAAATAATCACATCCATTCTTTCTTTCCCTTCTGCCCCTCTTTCTGAGATTATTCTCTTGGCAAATTTCCAATAAACTTGATCTTCACTATGATCAACGTACTGTACATGGTACTTCCAGACTCCATATCCTGTGTCCCTCAATCAAGAACTCCCTATCCTCCCCCCCTCCCCCAGTATCCCTGGTAAACAGTTTCATCCTGTTTCTTAACTACCTTTTTTAGTGTCCACATGTAAGTGAGAACATGCGGTTTTTCTTCCTGTCTGCCTTATCTCACTTTATCATTCTTATGATGTCTGCCAGGCTTCTCTGTGCTCCGGCCACTGGGAAGACTCCCCCCTTTTAGCCTGTTTTTAAAGGCTGGATAATATTCCAATACACGTAGATTAGTGCTTCGTTATCCATATTCTTCAACTGAAAGACACACAGGGTGTTTCTATATTTCACCACTGTGAATAATGCCACAACAAACAAAGGGCACAGATTATCCCCACAAGGCCCGGGTTTCATTTTCTCTGTATACACACCTGCAAGCAGAGCCCTTGGAGCATATGGTTTCTTTCACCTGATAATTTGCCTTAATGAGTCCTCCATGTCGTTTCAGGGCCTGGTGGTTCATTTCTTATTAGTACAAAATAATTTTCAGTTGTTTCAATGTCACTGTTTGCTTGGCCATTCATCTACTAAAGGATATTTGGGCACTCCCTAAATTTGGCAATTTATAAATAAAACTGCTATGAACATCGTATATGCAAGTTTTGGGTAGACCTAAGTCTTTGGATAAATGCCAAGAGGAGTAATGCTGCCAGGCCCTGTGGTACAAGTATGGTTTTATAAGAATAAACAACAACAGAGGCCTGCTAGTCTCCTTCCAGAGTGGCTGAGAAGCCAGTTTCTCTTGTTCCCAGCCTTCCCAGCATCTGTTCTGTTGGGATACTGTTCTGGATCAGCCATTTGTGTGTATTTCTTTTGTGGTTGTTTTAGCACAAATTGTTCTCTCAACTGTCTCGCACCACTTAGCTATCTGTTGACAAACTGTGAGGCACTAAAGCTCTGACTTATGACTGACAGGCTTAGTCACAGGAAGAAGCCATGTCTTTTTTGCAAGCCCCCCTCCCCCCAGCTATTTGTAGCTGGAGATATTTCATTTTAGGCAGAACAAATTCTATACAAAGCATCCTCTAATCCTGTAAGAGGAGATGGCCATGCCAGCGTTCTGCTAATGGCCCTCTTCCTTAGCCTGCGCAGACTCACTTGACTTCTACCTCCAGAGAGATGACTCAGACAAATACAGAGTTTCCTTTTACTTCCTCCAGAAATAAGCTTCAAAGTTTGCATGGAGAGAAATGGCACAGACTATGAATGACTTGGGGCTATGACGTCCAGGATTAGTTCTAACCAACCAATTGTCTATGCAGCCTGGAGGAAACCACTTCATCTTTTACTGCCTCCTTTTGCCAGCCTCTAACACAGATGACAAAAGTCTAGCTCATGCAGTTGTTAGAAGGTTACACGTGTGGATCTCTTATGACACTGCTGAGCACGAAATCAACTTAATAAATGTTGTTCTTCAAGAGGCTTGGTTTTCACTGCACATAAGAAGGTGCCCAGGAGCCTGGCATGATCGGGCACGCCTTTAATCTCAACACTTAGGAGGCAGAAGCAGGTGGAACTCTGTCAATATGAGGCCAGCCAGGGCTACATAGGAAGTTCCAGGCTTGTCTGGAAAGATGGCTCAGCGGTTAAGAGCACTGGCTATTCTTCCAGAGGTTCTGAGTTCAATTCTCAGCAACCATATCACAGCTAATGATCCAGTGCCGCCTTCTGGTATGTAGCATACATGCAACAAAACACTCACACACATAAAATTCATAAATAAATAAATAAATAAGAAAGTAAGTTTCTTTTTAGGCCAACCAGGGGCACCACGCTAGTTTGAATTGAGAATGCCCCCATAGGCTCATTATTTGAATGTTTGATCGTCAGTTGGTGAAATTCTTTGAAAAATATTAGGGGGTGTGGCCTTGTTGGAGAAGGTATGTCACTAAGTGACAAAAGCCCATTCCAGGTCCCTTCTAGCTCTCTTCCTTCCTGCTGCCTACAGATCAGGATGTAAGTGCACATCTACTGCTCCAGTGCTAGGTACCATGATCTGGGGTTTGGGGATTTGGAAAACAGTAAAAGATGAGGCCATAGAATAGACAGTGAACCCATGGGTCAGAGTCTGGGGAATGGAGCTAATCGAGATGCCTAAAGTTACTGAGATAAATATTGCACTATCATTAAACCAGTGGCTCTGAAGGCGCACAATGTGATGACGCAATGTGCAGTGACACAGTGCAGAGGAGGAGCCAGAAGCAATACGATGCCCCAGAACACTCAGTCCCATCTGCTGATGGTGATGTGGAGGCCAGAGGAGGGAGGGCAATGGTTCTAATCCCATAGCATAATCTGTGTTTTCACAGAATGACCAGCAGCTAGCGCTTCTGAGGTTACATCATGTGTAAGACCATGCAGTTCTTTGAGATTGTTTCCCAAGGAGAGCTCACAATCCATCACATTCTGACATCTTATGTTCATGATTTTGCTTCATTCTCAGAACAACCCTAGGAGGAAAGTGTTGTCAAGACCATTGCACAGTCAACAAAATAAGGCTGTGGGTACACGGCGCCTGGACATGCCTCCTCACTTCCCAAGTCCCTACAGACAAACGGCAACGCTGCTCAAAATTCCAAGTAAGACAATCTCATGTAAAAGATCCTTTCCTTTTATAAACATGAAGTTTTCTCTTCATCTTTTAACTCTAGACAAAAGCCAAACAAACAAAACAAAAATGACATTATCTTTCATAAAGACTTTAACTCTTTTTTCTGACCAGTGATTTTAACTTGAACATAATACCCCTTTATGGTATTCAACCAACAGAGAGGGAGATAACCACACACCATTCTGTAGTATTACAGGAGTGCACGAGAGCGCCTACCTCCACTGAGCGCCTTACAGGGACTGAGCAATCAGTGCAGACAGGGCAGCAGTGTGAATGGAGAGCCTTGGAGAGATTAGTTCAGGACCCAAGCAAGCTACAGAAAAGAGAAGAGGAAAAAGAAAGAGAAACAGATGTTTTCACATCTTGTGCCCCATAGTGTCAGAATATTAAGGTTGAATGATCTGAAGGATACAATTAATATTACTTTTAAAATTCTATCAATGTAAGTACTATTCCCAAATATTAAAATAATTCCCAAATAAAATAAAATGACTGCTGCACAGTTGTGTCAAGTCTTCATGTTTTAACAGCATGTATCAAAAGAATCTCTTACAATGCTAGAAGAAGCATCCTGATTTAAAGGACCTTTCCCATGTGAAGAAGGGAAATTGTGTGACTGATAGCCCTGGCAGGACTTACAAATGCTATCTAAAGGTATTATTATTCCTCAGTTCATGACGCTGTCTTCTGTTTCTTTTTTTTTCTTTTAATCAGTTTGCACATTTGCCCTGAAGGCAGAGGCATGCATTGGTAAGCCTGCCAATGCCATCCAGCTACAGGTAGAAGCTGCAGGTCGGAGCTCTGGATCCTAAGGTGGTTTTGCATAAGAATCACCTAGTTGATTTGTTACTAAATCTGTTCATTAAACAACAAAAGAGACATTTCTGATGCACAGACAAGGAAAATAACATGGAATGGTTGTTTTAGAACTCTGACCTCAAGAGTCTCAAAATCCCAAAACAATACCTTTACGGTTCTCATTTGTTTGGGCCTAGAAGAATCCCACTTTAAACATCTACATGGGGCATGTATGCTGCTTCTATAAGTCTGAAAGCCACAAAGCCAGTGAGAACAAAGAGAGCTCCACCGTGCAGAGAGAAAGCTTGTGTTGGACTGTAACACAAATTTAATTCAAAGATAAGAGAGAGCAGGTTGATAAAAACGCCAGCGCTCTCTGGGCGGTGGTGGCGCACACCTTTGATTCCACCACTCAGGAGGCAGAGGCAGATGGGTCTGAGTTTGAGGCCAGCCTGATCTACAGAGCGAGTTCCTACAGCTAGGGCTACACAGAGAAACCCTGTCTCGAGTGTGTGTAGTGCTGAAGTTCCAAGCCAGGGGCTTGTCTGTGCTTGCTAAATATATATGCTTTCCCTGAGCTATACCTTGACTCCCACACATCAGATTGAAGACATTCACTTCTTATGCAAGAGGCTAGGTCAAGTCAAGTGGAACCGTGTGGTGTGTCACTCACCTGTGTGGATGCACATGGCAAGCAGGAGATGGACTGAGTAAGAAGCCAGGAGGGCAACTAACAGCAGCAGGAAGCTAAAATACAAAAGAACACAGTTACGTTTCCCCCAACCTTGCTTTTCATGAGCCTTCATTTCTTCAGTCAGATGGTCACAGGGACTGTTTCTGAGTAGCAGAACTGCAGATACTAAAGAAATCACTGTTTTGTATTTACCAAGTTGTACTTAAGTCAAAATGAAGTGCTTTTAAAACAAAAAGAGAAATCAGAAAGAAATACACTTTATTTAAAACACAAACTCTTCACTTTGCACTGTCTGCTGACTGTAGTTCAGCACTCAGTGATTTAAATATTCCCCTTTAATGACTAATTTTTCCTGTTCTAAGTCTCACTGACTTCCTCTTGCCACATTTCCCCAACTCCTTCCCCTTCCAGAGATTCGGACCCTTTAACCATGGCTTTACCTGTAATATCAACTTGATGATTCCTGGGCTCAGGAACATACACCTCTTTCCAGCTCAATCCCCAAACAATGAAATTAACACTTTTCTAATGACACAATCTAAAAACCCATGTAAACATTGTGAAAATAAACAGTGTGCGCTGGGTGGTGGTGGCACATGCCTTTGATCCCAGCACTTGGGAGGCAGAGGCAGGCGGATTTCTGAGTTCGAGGCCAGCCTGGTCTACAGATTAAGTTCTAGGACAGCCAAGGCTACACAGAGAAACTCTGTCTCGAAAAAAACAAAACAAAACAAAACAAAACAAAACAAAAAAAGAAAATAAACAGCGTGAATAATTCCTGCAAAACCCATGTCCCTAGTGCACCATAGCAAAGGCACAGAAATCCTCTTTGTGAGTCAGTTCTCTTTTTTTTTTTTGGGGGGGGGGGTGTTTCAAGACAGGGTTTCTCTGTATAGCCCTGGCTGTCCTGGAACTCACTCTGTAGACCAGGCTGGTCTCGAACTCAGAAATCTGCCTGCCTCTGCCTCCCAAGTGCTGGGATTAAAGGCATATGCCACCACTGCCTGGCCTTTTTTTTTAAACAAACAAACTATTAGCCATATTTTTTAGATTAATAAAAATCAACATCAGCCCTGTACTGTACAATGATATCTGGGTTAACAATGACCTGGGTCTTAGAGACAACTTGGTCACCCTCATGTCCTAGGGAGCACGTTATTCATGCTCATAGTGAAGCTGGGGAAAGCAGACTACCGCATGGCCAATCACATCAAGTGCAACACATGCTTTTACATCTAATACTGACAATCTACTAAGAATAAATAATATAATCCTTGGTCCCTGTATTTATTATACTACCATACTATATTTTTTAAAGTCATGATTTTAGGGCATACTCTTTTATTGTTATTGCTGTTGGTTTGGTTTGTTTTTCAAAGCAGGGTCTCACCTGAACTTACATGGCTGAGGAAGACCCTGAATTCCCGACCTTCCTGTCCCTACCTCCAAACTACCAGGACCAGGGGCTTCAGAAAGGCTTTGTTGTCACAGGGAATGCCGCTTCAGCTGTGTCCTGCTCCCTAAACACCTCCCCCAGGAGCAGGATGTGTAAACTGACATCAATGATCCCGGCTCTCAGGCACTGAGTGTGCTTATGTCTTAGTTTTAAAGAAAGAAAAAGTTAGAAAAGGGAAATACGAAAATAAGAGTAGATAAAATTTAAAAAGCTTATAGAATAAGGACATAAAGAAAGAAAAGTTTTATACAGTATATGATGTGTCTGTTTTTTAGGCTATTATCACAAGAATCAAAGAGTTAAAAAAATGAAACAGGAGGCCCTTCAAACTACTTCTTCAGTTCCTCTCAGCACTACACCCAATCCAGCAACAGGTTTCTTCTTACTGATTCTTTTGTATGTGTTGATAAACAAATACCATTCTATGACAACTGCTATAGCATTTACTATACTAGCATGTGGAATACATTATGTGATTTTTAGCCTAGGAGCAAAAGGCTATACTGTATAGATGTGTGGAAGGTTTCACCATCTAGGTTTGTTTAAACCTACTCTATAAAGACCACCCAAAAAAAAACAAAACAGCATTGTACCACACTTCAGAACTATCAGCCATGGCTACTCGATTTGGCACCCCCTCCCCCCTTTTGGTTAAATAATAACAATTCCTAAATCCTTACCCTCCGTGCCCCATGGACCCCAGTAACGGCCCGCCAGGAAAGGTGCTTATCTATCACATGACATTCTAACCACTTACCTTATCTCCAAAGCTTCCCCTAGCAACAGCCTGCCCAAAATGGAGAATTCTCAGTGGCCTTCTGTTTCTTTTTTGTGCCCTATAAGCCAACAGGTCCTTATTCTTACACTAGAGTCTGGCTTTGCAAGTGCTGTTTCAAATAAAGCCCACACCATCGTAAGAGCCAGGGGTTCCCTTCTGGATGTTCCTATAAGAATGCCTCAAGCCATGCATGACTGTAAGGAGCATTCCTCTGAACCACAGACTGGGACAGGGGGAACAAACCAGCATTAAAACCTCAGAAATAATCCAACTAGAAATTGTAGACTGGTAAAGTCTGGAATTAAAAGTCCTTATCAAAATGGAAACATGATGATAAAATGTGAAAGCAGGCCTCACCTAAATCCAAGGATACCCGTGCTAGCCATCACATAAGCCAGGCCAAGGATGCCGCTCCCCATGATGGCGTTCATCACATTAAAGACGGAGAGACCAAATGAAGCACCGGGGGATCCCTGCCTGCGAGGTTCCTGTAAACACACCATTTACCCACATTAAATGTCTGAAGAAGGAAGTTAAAGTGTGTCAAGACATCACTGACAAATTATGGAGCCATTCTACAAACTGGAGGATTTGTGTGAACACTAATTAACCAGGACCTGGCTAGTTCTTTTGTCCACATAACACAGGCTAGAGCCATTTGAGAAGAGGGAATCTCAATGCCCTCAACAGACTGGCCTGTGGGCAAGCCTGGGGGCTGGAGAGGATTTTCCTGATTGATGTGAAAAGACACAGCCTGTTTTAGGTGGTAGCATCATGGAGCAGGCCTACCTGGGGATGAAGGAAAAGCAAACTGAGCGAGCCAGAAGGGGCAAGTGAATATTTCCTCTGTGACCTCCAATTCAGTTTCTGCTTCCAGATTCCTGCCCTGACTTCAGGATGGGCTACAGCTGTAAGATGAAATAAACCCTTCCCTTCCCGAGTTGCTTTCTGTCATTGTCGTTATCACACCAGGAGAAAGCAAATTTGGACACAACACTTGTTCCTTTCCTTCATTTTGACCTACTGATGCAACTTGAGGAACCTAGTCTTCCAGGAAAATTACTTCCCTCGGTACGGGGCCCAGGCTGGCTGCCTTGTGACTTCAAGAGATCAAGATTGGGTAAGCTCAGGGTGGAGATCTAGAGACGGAACAGGCCTCTGCTCACGTGCTTCCTGAAGAATCAATCCCAGTGTCAGCATGGAACTTCTGTCCATAACTCTTCCTTCTCAAGTACTAGGACCGCAAAACTAACCTTTTATTATTATATACGTAATGAATTAAGTACTCCCAGCGAGAAAGATGATCAGGAATAACTCACAGGGACAACATAAGGAAAACCATCAGCCGTTACAGTCCAGGGATTCATAAAAAGCAGAGTGCCAAGGACTGGAAAGCAGTTCTGAGTTAGGGCGCTGTTCTAGCATGCCCAAGGCCCTAGGCTGGACATTCAGGACCAAAGTGGGTGTGGGGCCCCCGGGACGCACACAGCCCACTACACCGGCTTTAAGTTAAGGACGAGCTATGTACACATTACCAGAGACCTCTCCTCATCTTCACTTACAGGGACTTCTGTATTAAAGTGCCTATAGCTCACCTTTCCCTTGGCCCCATGATTAAATCCAGAAAAGAAACATCGTGTGATGTTCTTGCAAAGACCTCACAAGGCTAGAGGAAACAGGCGACAAAGACACAAACAACGTTGAGTCACAAAACCGTGTCTCATCCCGCCTCATCCCGCACCTCTCACTATTGATTGAGTGCTCCATGCTGCTGCCACATTCCAAACTTGGCTGGGGTCAGTGGTTCGAGCCCTACCCTAGGGTCAGTCCCCTCCAGTCCAAGACTCTTTTTTCGAGCTCTGGAGGATACTGAAGCGCGGTAGCCCGGCGCTGCCAGCGAAGCCCACTTACGTTGCTTAGCAACGGACTCCACTCTTCTGCAGCTACCGCTTCCTCCGGCTGCTGGGCAGAGACGTACCAGCCTGGCTCGGCTTGGATGCTGTACCGGGACGCCTGCATGGTGCTCCGCGACCGACTGCTAAGTAAACCAGGGAGCCGCTTCCCCTACCCCCAAGCACCCGGGCTGAGCGACTTCAGGGGCGGAGCTACGGGCCTGGCCCTCCCGGGCTCCCGTAGCAAATCGCGGCCCGGAAGAGGGGTGCGAGTCCGCAGGGTCCGACTGCACGCAGCCTTCGCGGCCAACAGTGATGACATCACCACCCGCGGACGACCCATTTCCGAGCCGCACCAGAGCATGAGGTGAGGGTTCGGGTCTTAGGCCGACCTGGACTGACGTTGGACCTGGAAAGGTGCAGCTGGTGAGGGGGCAGTAGTGTCCCGGGGTGATGGAAAAAAAAAAATCCGACGGTACTGCGGCGGGACTTGTGCTCTCCTTTCTCTCCCAAGGAGCGCAAAAAGGCCACCAGGCCATTCATCTCGTGTTCCACTGGCCACTAAGCCAAGGCCCGAGCCCTTGGTAAGCGGGCTGGTGCAGCTCAGTGGTAGGATTGGCTAGCTAGCATGAGAAATGCCCAGGATTAGGTTCTCAGTCCCACAAAAATCTTTTCATGGTTTTATCCACATTTTACAAATGGAAAGCGGACACCTTACGTTATTTACAGTGTCTACGTTATTTACAGTGTCAGTAAACTAGCACTCAGTACTAGTTCACTAAGTACTAGTGTAGACCTAAACTTTATTGTTTTGTATTACAGGGTTCTGTAACAGGCCCTTTACCATTTACTTGGTATTTTAAAAGATGAAATGAATCACTAGTATTGTGCTTCAAACAGTACAGTAAAGCCTTGTTATCAGAATGCTGAAGCTTTTAGTTAAAGGCATGGCATATGGCAGTACACCATAAAAGGCGTCTTAACAGTATACTAAGGTCATGTGGGAAGGGACAAATCTCATGTATCCAGACTAGCCTGGAGGATGACCTTAACTTCTGATGTCCTGCTTTCTGAGAGCCTGTACCACATGCCCAGGTTATGAAGTGCCGAAAGCCCATGGATTTGCTTGTGTTGGCTAGGCACACACTCTTCCAGCTAAGCTGTATCCCCGGCTTTCAGGTCATTCTTAACCAAGGTTTTTGGTCTTTTGAGGTCTGGTCTCAAATGCATCCCAAGCTGGCCTGGAACTTCCAGTCCTCCTCTCTGTTTTCTCATGCTGAGATTATAGATAGGCACCACCATGTCTGATATTATGTGCTGCTGAGATGACTCCACAACCTCATGTGTGCTAGGCAAACTTTCTGCCAGTGAGCTACATTATAAGACCTTAATGGGCTTTTAAGTCTTGCTGAGCCACTTAGCAGCCACATAACTTTGGGTGATTAACCTACCCCTTAGCTTACAAACTTCGTAACACAGCTTCTGATACAACAGCCTGTAAGAATAAATAAAATAAGAAGATCCCCCTGAGAATATCCTAGTAAATATTGCCATTGGTGGCATCATATATAGTGATCATTTCACTTAGAGATGCCCCTTAACTCAAATTTCATACCTATTCTATGTGTGTTCTGTAGAAAATTGTGGGTATAGGAAGTTCTTTGGGTATAGGAAGGCTGCTAGACCGCTAATCTTCCTGCTATAGGGGCAAGTAGACTGAAGATGCAAATGTTTACCAGGGACAACGATCACACTGACCTGCAAGAGAGACTGCCTTCCTTTGCCATCCAAACCTTTTGTCAGCACTTGGCAGGTGACTTGAAAGAGAATTTATATTTTCATCCTCAAAAGCCATTGTGAGTGTGCTCACATGTAGCTTGATGGTGTTTTTTGGTTATTTTCCCTAGAATCTTATGGAAGCCATTTGGATTCTCAAGAAGACTTCTGCAAGTGGAATGGTGTCACCCCAGTGAATCTATATCGTTGTTTACACTGGTACCCAGACTTAGGAAAGTACCTACTGTGTTTTTGTTGGGTCAAAGACAAGGATTCTCAACCATGCCAGAAATAGAAGCAAGCGTGAGAGACAGTGAATTATTTTCACCACCCTCTGATGTTCGAGGAATGACAGAACTTGATAGGACAGCTTTTAAAAAGACAGTGTCCATCCCTGTGCTTAAAGCAAGGAAAGAAGTAGTTAACAGATTGATGCGAGCCCTCAGGAGAGTAGCCCTGCAGCGCCCGGGCATAAAGCGAGTGATTGAGGATCCCAAGGATGAAGCCAGGAGGCTGATCATGTTGGATCCCTACAGGATACTTACCGTTGATTCCTTTGACAAAGCAGAACTCAGTGTTTTAAAAGAACTTGATGTCAGCCCACAGTTATCCCAGTACAACTTGGAACTAACATATGAAAATTTTAAGTCAGAAGAAATTTTGAGAGCTGTGCTTCCTGAGGGTCAAGACGTGACCTCTGGATTCAGCAGGGTTGGCCATATTGCACACCTGAATCTCCGAGATCATCAGCTGCCGTTCAAGCATTTAATTGGTAGGTGGATTATAGTCATATTTATATTCTAGAAAATAAATGACATTCTAATTTTAGTGCTTTTTTTATTTTAAAATGCTAACTTATAGAAGCAGGGTAGTTTAGTTTTTATTTGAAAACCAAATCATAAGCACCTTCCCCCTTTTTGAAAAGCATTTTGGAATTCTTCTTTGTAGTCACAGTGTGGCAGAGACTTTTGGGCCTCTACACACACACACCAACTTCTTTGTTATATTGATCAAAATCCTTTGGGACAGTGGTCAGTATGAGGTTTTGAAATTTGGTCTTTCAGAGTCAGATGTACAATGCTAGTCACCTAGCTAGTGATCTAGCTAAGTAAGCTGCTTCTTTATGCTAGGCACTTTAAAACTTTTTAAAGTGCCCCTAGCCTTTTAGAAACTGCTTATGTACACCCTACTAAACCCACAGCCTTTATTCTTTGGATAGAAGGATAATCAAAATCACATTTTTACATAAATACTTGTTGTACATCCATTCTGCAGGTTATTACTTTTAATATAGTAATTTTCAAAACATGTGGGAATTATTCCCAGGTTTAAAATGTAGCATTCAGTATTTTGCATCGATTAGACTTGATAATGTTCTGTTTCCTCTCTTTTTATTGACAAAAGACATTAATACTGCACAGTAGTGACCTTTGGGTGGGGACTCAGCTCAGGGTCAGATGTGGGCTTTTGTATAATACCTGCCTACCCTAACTCAAAACTTTATGTTTCTCGCAAAATGGTGGTGGTACGTAAGGGATAAAAGTGAAACATTTCTGGCTGGGGACATAGCTCAGTGGGCTTACCAAGTAAGTCCAAAGCCCTAAGGCTTTCCGATGGAATTATAGGATTGCTTAATGTTTTAATGTTTTAAAATTTCATTTAAAATTAACTTATATCTTAGAAGTTAGTGAAAGGCTACCCATCCGTGAGTGTATGGGCTGCACAAACCGGACTTGACGAGTGGGACACAAAGCTGGGTGGGTAGGGAAGTTGGATGCATGTGGGAGGAGATGGGGGAATAGGTTTATAGCTTCAACATTTTTAATTGAGTTCAGATATGATACGCAGAACACAATAAGGCTGCCATTGATTATTTTACATATTCTGAATTCTGATAATCTCATTGTATTTCAGTGAGTTTATATTCAGTACATTTTACTAACTTAAAGATGAAGTTCTTTCCTTATGAAATGAGAACATTGATCTCTATAAAATTTCCAAGTGTTGACAAAAAGATACAGACTTAATTAAAGGGCTGTAACAGTAAGTCATTTCTGATGTGTATTATTGTCTTTGTAACGTTTCTGCTGTGATAAGTGTTTGACTAGATCAATTTAAGTAGAACAGTTTTAGTTGAGGTCAGCCTCTGAAGAACCTGTGTCTCCTTAGCTGTAAACATTGCTTGCTGATACACATCTCTAAACTGTAGGCAACTGCTTCAGACCCACAGCAAAAGAAACCTTTGGTGTGAAGCCAGCAGAACAAGCACATGGCTTTCTTTGCTAGCGTTTCTGGGGCCATTTGTTGTCATGGTCTTGACAGCTTCTCATCCCATTGTCAGTTTCATATGGTTGACCCTTTTGCTTTTATTTGAGTATGTTTAAGGAAAATGGTGAAAAACAATAGACCACAAGTCCTCAAAAATTTTTTTAAAGGTATCCCTAAATTTTCCCTGTGTACTTTGATTTTAGAATTGTAGGCAGAATTACACATACCAAGTACAGTTTTTATTTGTAAACCAAAAGAAAATGTAATTCATTTATGTTAAATATTTTTAGTTTTAATTTCACAAACAATCATGAATTTTTGCCTTTTAGGCCAAGTCATGGTTGACAAAAACCCAGGAATCACCTCAGCAGTAAATAAAACCAGCAACATTGACAGTACTTACCGAACGTTCCACATGGAAGTGCTATGTGGGGAGGAGAATATGCTGACCAAGGTACTGCACTATCAACTCCAAGTGAACAGTGGGACTGATGCTTAGAATCGGGACAGTACATATTCATAATACGGTTGAAGTGTAGTGTGCCATTCTGAGCAACTTATATGCTCACAGAGACTGTAAGAGGATTTGGTTGAATTCTGCTAAAATGATATATTGGAGCAGTCCTTCATTAAAGAGTTCTTAGCTCTCTTATGTATTGAAATAATTGCCCATGGACAGTTAATGACAGAACAAGCCATGGAACAGTGTGCAAAATGTTCTTGATACATTTGACCTGCCAGGTTATTCCTGGGGCACTTACAGGGACAGAAACTTAAGAAACATTTCTAGCACTGGCCTGAGCATCCTGTTTAGTCAGAGGGGAGATATATACCTAAGGGAAACTAAAGCTCCAGGAAGCAGGAGAAAGATGTATCAGATTTGTGTTAGTTAGAAACTTTCTGGTCTTTGATCCTTCGTTCATAAAATGAGGGCTTGATATGTTTAATTTATAGACATGAAATATGCAAAATTTTAGTAATTGTGTAAAAGCATAGACTATCTCAAATTCTAATGATGCTTTGATTATGTCTCCCTTTTGCAACCTGCATGCTGTGGAGGGCTGCTTGCTTGGTGTGTGGAAGTGGTCTACAGTAGGGAGGGCTCAGATGTCTCCTTGGTTTCTTTCTCTACATGGGGACATGAAGCCAGTTAGCTGGCCTTTCTGCAAAATTCCTTATGTGAATTGGAATCAGCTTTAAGACCCTTTAGAATGTGAACAACTGGTTGACTTTGGAGAGCTGACTTTTCTCATGAAAAAAGGTGAATGCAAGATACTTACTGGCCCCAGAAATGGTATAAACACAGGATTCTAATCAAAATGTTTTTAAGTGAAGTTATTTGCTCCTATGGTCCATGCATGCTCTCATGTGTACACAACCTATCCAGTTTCAGCAGACAGACTTTAAATCCAATAAGATTAACTAAAAACATGAAACCCTTTTTAGGTTCGAGAAAACAACTACACATATGAGTTTGATTTCTCTAAAGTCTACTGGAATCCTCGTCTCTCTACTGAACATGGACGGATCACTGAACTTCTTAACCCTGGAGATGTCTTGTTTGATGTTTTTGCTGGGGTTGGGCCCTTTGCCATTCCAGCAGCAAGGAAAAACTGCACGGTGTTTGCCAATGATCTCAATCCTGAGTCCCATAAATGGCTGTTGCACAACTGTAAACTGAATAAAGTTGACCAGAAAGTTAAAATCTTTAACATGGATGGGAAAGACTTCCTCCAAGGGCCAGTCAGAGAAGAGCTGATGCTTCGGCTAGGGCTCTCAACTGAAGCAAAACCCTCTGTCCACATTGTCATGAACTTGCCAGCTAAGGCCATAGAGTTTCTCAGTGCTTTTAGATCACTTTTGGAGGGGCAGCCATGCAGCACGGAGCTCCTCCCCACAGTGCACTGTTACTGCTTCTCCAAAGACAGCGATCCTGCTAAGGATGTTCGTCGTCGGGCGGAAGCTGTGCTGGGCATTCCCTTGGAGGCCGGTAGTTCAGTTCACCTCGTAAGGAATGTGGCCCCTAACAAGGAGATGCTGTGCATCACCTTCCAGATTCCTGCTGCTGCACTTTACTGGAACCAAGGCCCCAGTCAACGTGAGTGCTTCACAATGAAGTGTGGAGTGTACTATCCTTAACATAGCTTGTGAGTTGCGGGGTGTGTGCGTGTGTGTTCTCGGATGTGTACATTTGTAAGTAGGGAATTAAACTAGTTCCAGCCATTTTGTTTGTGATCCCCTTGCCACTTAGTTTAGAATATTTGAACTTTTAGCAAGGTATGTGGTTTAGTCTAATAGAAGGCTTGTTTTGTTAAAACAATAAATCCATAGCAGTATTCACTAAGTTGAATGAATAGAAATAAATCTTAAAATCTTTTCTAAAAAAGTGTATGCAGCTGTTAAAAACGCTCTAAAATGGTTTTCTGAATTTGTTACAGAGAATGACCAAGAGCCACCTCTTAAACGGCAGAAGACAGGTGATCCTTTCTCAGGAGAACCACGGATCGCAGCAGATTCTTAGTTTGAAATGTTTCCTTCATCTCCCCAGTAGACTTCATGTAAAGAAATACAACATGTAAGATATTGTAAACTTTAACACTCAGATATTATTAAGCCCTTATGATTTGCTCTTATAAATGGAACATTACCAAAGTAAACTGAAATAAGATGAACTTGTATAGTGTATAGACTGGTTTATGTTTCCATCCGTTTTTTCCTTTCCTTTTTATTATTTTTTGTGGCAGGTTCTGTGAAACTCAGGGCTTGGAACTCTGTCCTTTTGCTTCGGCCTTCCAGCTGTTGGAATTTCCAGTGTGCACTGCTGTTATTCACCATAGTCTTAAAACAGAATCAGCATGGGCAAGTCAGATGGCTCAGTGGGTGAAGGCACTTGCTTCCAAGCCTGATGGCCTGCACCTGCCTGGGACTAACGTGGAAAGGAAGAAATCCTGAAAGTTTTCTTCTGACCTCATGCATGCAGCAAAGTACTCATGCATATACATGCACAAAATAAGCGAACAAATTAATAAACTTAGACAATTATGTAAGATTTTATAATTCACATTATTTCTATTTTTATTAGATAAATGTACTTTTAGCAGTGTCTATCCCTTGGAAAGATAGTTGTTGAAGACAGACTAATTCTGTTCTGCTTAACTAGGAAGGCATTTAACTACATTGTAGTTATTAGTGGAAGAATGTAATTATATAACTTCTCTGTAAAAGTAATACAAAATTAAATCATGTAGATGAGGCATAAGAAAATGACATCTTCCGGGCCAAGTGTGGACATAATGGTCTAGAATATGAAGGTACCTTCAGTGTAAAACACAGGCATAGTGGAATCATTCTTACAACTGACATTTGATTCAAAATATCCTATTTTATACACTTCACACTATCAAAAAATAAAATGTTTCTATCCTCACAAATTAGCAGTAGCTGTCTTTTCGAAGTTCCATATTTTGGGGTGTTGGTGCAAGTGCCAAGGGAATGCTTCCTCATCAAACTATTTAGTGAAGGCGCTTCAACCAATAAAATTAGAGCCTATTCCTGTGCTCTGTAATGATAAATATGAGGAAAATAAGCTAATCCTCTTAAAAAATGCCTTCTCATTCCTCCCAGAAGCCAGGTTGCCAAATAAATAAAATCACAGTACCAGGTGTGTGGGACACCTCTCCTCAAGTTGTTGATGAGAGGTGTGCTAGAGACTCCTAAAAGATAGGCTTTTGCCCTTGCTGACCAGAACTTAATGGTAAGACCTTACTGCTAGAGATACCACCTAATTTTGTCTTAAGCCATGGAGAACTCTAGCCTGTAGCAGGAAGCTTCCTCCCTGCTGACTAGCTTTCCTAGCACCCGATGATGTAGCGTAGGCTGCTGAAGGATGAGCAGGTCGGTAAGATACACGCGAAGGGTGATGGTGGCATGAACGTTAATGGGGGTAACTTTCTCACTGGGGTTAAGGAAGGCCTGTTCCACAGGAGGAAAAGGCGTGTCTGGCACTATATATCTGGCCAAGATCCACAGCTAGGGAACTCACAGGTATCAAGGGTAAACCTATTATTATTCTGTTAAACAGACATCAAACGTCCTCTAAATTCCCATCTCTATACCCACAGCTCTCAGATACCAGCACAAAAGTTTGTGTAATGGGTGGTGACTAAGGCAGAACCTCACACCCAGTGCTCAAGCATAAAGAGGGCATCAGCATCATCCCCACCACTGCTACCCCTACAAGGCGCAGGAACCATCATAGAAGAGGGAGCAAGAAGATTTATCAGACGGACTAGAGTTTCAGAAAGTGCTCTGAAAATGACAGGACCACTGCACTCCTAAACTCAGGGCATGTGTGGGTTGCTTGTACAAGATAAAGCTGGTAAACACCCTAAGATGGAAAGGTAGCATGAGCTCTCTCACCCCTGGCTAAGGAGCAATTGACATCAGTGGCTCCTTGGGAGAGGGTGGCTTTGAAAGGATGAGCCCTCTGGTATGTCAACCATGTTCCAGTGGATGACCCCACACCCAGGAATATATGGTTTACATAAACTGGATGTGGTGGGTTATCACAAAAGATACAAACTTGGGAGGGGTGAGGAGGCAGGGGGTGGATCTGGGAAGAGTAGTGAGGTAAGCATGATCAAAATATATTATGAAATTCTCAAAGAATTAAAATCCACTTTTAAATGTCTTTCAAGTTATGAATAGGCATATGAATGGTTGATGTTCTAGTTTGACTTCCGTTGCTATGGCAGAGAGCAACTTACGGGAGAAGGGTTTATTTCAGCTAACACTTTGAGAACATGGTCCATCACTGTGAAGAAGTCAGGGCAAGAATTCCAAGTAGCAAGCTAACACATCCTCCATCAGAGCAGAAAGAAATGAATGCATATGTCCACTTGCTCACACTCACCCTGATTGCTTCACTTAGCTCAGGACCCCTACATCAGCCATGGCACTGCCCACAGGCGTGCCCACAGGCCAACTCAGTAGACAGACTGACACTCTAACTATGTGATCTGATTCTAGGTGGTCAAGTTGATGACAATTAAAACTAACCATATTTCATATCATATGTTTATGGATTAAGAGCAATATTTGGTGGAATTTGACTATTAAATAAACAATCAGAACTCCAATTAAAGATATTACCATAAAATTGTTCTTATTACACCTTGACTTTTAGCAATAAAATTGTGGCAAGTTGCTTAATCTCATGATATAAGTATCACATAGTGCTCTTAGGTTTGTCACTTGGCCTGAAAGGCCTAAAATATCTACTAAATGACCTCCGATCTAGAACACTGGATTGCAAGCTTCAGAGGCTTGGCAGGCAAATGTAAACCAGTGAAGGCAATCAGTGGTAGTGGTGAGAAGCACAGGGAGGTGGTAAGTGAAAATATAAGTAAGACAGCAACAGGCACAGGGAAGTGATGAGCTAAAGCCTTGGGTTTCTATCTAAAAGCATTTATACAGTTTGTTCTGAGACAACCCAAGTAATATACACTGATACAGGTTATGAGGTACTCTAAAATAAAGTAGTAAGAACTGTCTCTATGTAGTCATCCTCTAATATATAAATAATATGATTATAAATGAATACTTACATGCTTTTCTAATACTTACATACTAAACCGCTCCAAGCACTGAACTGACGCCTTAAAGGGTAGGGCCACCCCAATCTTAACTGATGATTCCTAGAACATGGATTTTTGATGAATCCAGTAGCTGGGATTACTCATTGATATACAGTATTTAAATTATGAGACCCTTAAAATGCTTCAAAACCTTAAAAAAAATTATGAGACCCTTAACTGAGTCATATGATCCAAGGCCACCACCGGTGCATTTTGTAATGTATGTGTATTCCAGACCATTATTATTTGCTTAAGACAAGTCATTTTCTATGTAATGAACTTGAGAACTCTTAGGATATCAATGAGATCATCCACTGAACATCATTTATATCCCACAGGGCTAGACTCTTGCTCTGTAAAACTTCCTGGAGGTCTTTTGAAATGGGATTACCAAGTCACCTCTGGAGCATGGCCTCTGGAACCTTGCCACTGGGGTTTGAATCCTGGCTCTGATGCTTTTAAGTTACTGTATAACTCTATCTGCTACAACAAGGGAGACGATAACAAGATTGTTTGTAAGGATTAGTAAACACAGGAAGCATGAAGCACAGTCCCTGGCACAAAAGTCATACAATGACTATTTCTGTACTAGTCTTACAGGAGATACTTATGCAGATGAAAGACTCGCACACTCTGTCTCTAGGAGGACATCACTGGGACGGTGAGAAGTACAAGACTCAGTTTAGAATATTGCCATTTTTCACTGCCATGCTCTTTCTCCATTTCATTTAATCCACCAGAGTCAGGTAAAGATTTCTAAGTCAGATGCGAAACAAAGCTTAAGTTTTATTAATTAATTAGTTCATGAACTGTAGGTGTATATTGATTTCTGTGCACGAGTGCAGCAAAGCCCTAGCTGTAGGCTCATTGTCATTATTTCTTTATCAGATTTACAGATTTGATGTAGAAGTGTAAACTATCAATTAGCAAAAGCCTAATATAAGGAATATGTCATGTTCACTCCATAGTGGATTTGGATTAAGAAGTAGCTTGACCTAATTCTAGCTTTTTACTAATTTACATATATAGTCTTGGCTTATACAACTTCTTGGTTTTCTCATTTATCAGAGATGAGAAGTGTTGTGACTTCTAGCAAAGAAGTTTGGTTCCACAGATGCACTGAGATGGATCCCCACCCAGGAAAGATGGCACTGTTACATATGACTAGTAACACTAACATCACCAAAGACTGATTCATTTAACTCTACACCCATAAAATTAGCATCTGCTGTGATAGAAATTTGATAGAAAATCCATTAATTTCCTGGAAAAGCCTCTGTTCCATACCCAGGGGCCCATGCGACAGACTCACGCAGGTGTGATGCTCATCCACCTGTCCAACCCACACCCAAACTAAACAAAACCACAAGCACAGTAAAAACCCCTCGAAGCTCTTGGAAAACTACATCAGTCTAAAATTTATGCAGAGAAATTTACTTACATGATACCTTTTCCAGTCTCAACATCTCATCATAAAATGAGCTCACATCAGCAGTGAAAGGTGCCATTGATGTATTAAGTTTTATTAGCTCACTTCTTTGAATCTGCCATGAAAGCAGGTTAACGCTGTGCTCTGTTTTATCATGAGTGTGGCTCACAGCTGGGAGCCATATTAGGTTCGCCTCACTTTGCACGGCTCAAACCAGTCCCCGAGACTCTTACTGCTAAGGAAGGGCCACATCACAGGTTGGGCTTTTCTTGACACAGCCTGCTGCTAGGATGAAACATATCCACTTGTCTAGACCACTATTAATAAGACATTAGAAAAAAAAAGAAGTTTTATGGGGACAATATAGACTTGGATAATAACACTGAATGTTATAATCAAAAAGGCATTTGGAAATATGTTCCAGAAAAATACTATAAGAAGAAGAAAAAAACCCACAAAATGTACCATAAAGTCAGGCTTTATTTTAAAAAAAAAATGGATAAGTCACCTCCATACATAGGCAAATCATTTATTTCTTTCCTGTCAGATGAGGTTCATTGCTTCAATCCCTGTCTGAAGAATAGAAGTTAAAAATAAATCTCTTCCAAGAATCTATATGCAACATATTTCTCAGCTTGGGCCAGACTGCAATAAACACCTGAACACAGCAGCAGCGGTGGTGTGCTGTGCAGCTGCGTGGCTGGGATTTTATAAATCTCTTTACTTTCAAACCTCTTGGTTTGGCTCCAAGATCCAGATCTTATAAATGGGAAAATACAGGTTATCTGGGCTGCCAGAAAAGCCCACTGAAAGCATCTTGTAGCGCTCTGTGACAAGCAAGAGAAGAAGTATAGCCGCCAGCAAGATCCTGTGGAGATGCAGCCCGGACGTGGCTTAAATATCTGAAAGAAAGCAGAAAGTACAGCATTGATGTGAAAAACGTAAGCCAGTGACATTCTGAATACCAAGTGTAAAACTGATTCCACATTTGCAAAGGAATTCTGAGATTGAAATGTTCAGGGTTTTATAAATGAACATTACTTTTTAAAAGGAAACATGCCAATTGTGTGTGTGTGCATATAGATACATATACATATATATGTATATATGGATTGCCCAACTACTACTAAGTTACAAAGGACAATGATGTCTACAAATAGTCCTTGTAACCTATAAATTTGGATGAAAGGCTAAAATGTTCACTGGTTCACCATTTCCAGTATTGATTCGTTTTGTTGGAGGCTGTCTAGGCATCCAGTAAATGCTGTCCGTTCCAGCACGCTCCTGATAAATACACAGCACGACACTATTATGCTAACATTTTTACAAAAGCATTTTAAAGCAAAACCTTACATGTAGAAAAAAAATGCACTCAGGAAGAAAGCACACAATAGTTAAAATAACCTCAGTATCACAAAATCATATTGTCTCCTTCCTTGCAAGGAAAGGAGCCTTAGAAATCACATGTCCAATAGTACTACCAGAGGACCCAGCTATACCACTCCTGGACGTATACGCAGAAGATGCTCCAACATGTAATAAGGACACATACTCCACTATGTTCATAGCAGCCTTATTTAAAATAGCCAGAAACTGGAAACAACCCAGATGTCCCTCAACAGAGGAATGGATACAGAAATTGTGGTACATCTACACAATGGAGTACTACTCAGCTATTAAAAACAATGAATTTATGAAATTCTTAGGGAAATGGATGGATCTGGAGAATCTCATTCTGAGTGAGGTAACCCAATCACAAAAGAACACACATGGCATGTATTCTCTGATAAGTAGTTATTAGCCCCGAAGTTCGGAATACACAAAGAACAACCCACAAACCACAAGAAACTCAATAAGAAGGAAGACCAAAATGTGGACCTTTCATTCCTTCTTAAAAGGGGAATCAAACACACACAGAAGGAGTGGCAGAGATTAACTATGGAGCAGAGACTGAAGGAAGGACAAGCCAGCCTGATATAGCTGAGAGGCTCTGACAGTCCCCTACTAATACAGAAGTAGAGGCTCACAGCCATCCATTGGACTGAGTACAGGGTCCCCAATGAAGGAGCTAGAGAAAGAACCAAAGAAGCTGAAGGGTTTGCAGCCCCTTAGGACGAACAACAATATGAACTAACTAGTCCCCTCAGAGCTCCCAGGGACTACACCACCAACCAGAGTACACATGGTGGGACTCATGTCTCCAACTGCATATGTAGCAGAGGACGGCCACGTTGGTCATCAATAGGAGGAGAGGCCCTTGGCCCTGTGAAGGTTCTATGCCCCAGTGTTGGGGAATGCCAGGGCCAGGAAGTGGGAGAGAGCGGGTTGGTGAGCAGGGGGAGGGGGAAGGGGAGAGGGAACAGGTTTGTTTTGTTTTGTTTTGTTTTTTTAATTTTTTTCTTTTTTTTCGGAGGGGAAATTGGGAAAGGAGATATCATATGACATGTAAATAAAGACAATATCTAATAAAAAAAAAAAAAGAAATCACATGTCCAAGAAGCCCGAGACAGAGCCTAGGCTGAGAATAATGCTCTGAAGAGTCATGGCTGTAGAGTCCTAAGTACAGAAGAACTGAACCCATCTCACAAACAGAATAGCAATGTTTCTTCAATTTCAGTTTTTTTACCAATAAAAAATTAATGCCTTCATAAAAATAGACAAAACAGGACTAAAAACTTAGGGGATCTTAGCAGAGGAATGACTTGTCAGCCAGACAGCTACACTCAGGAAAGAATAATTCCATCCTTGCTTTACTGCCTCTGTAGGAAGCCACATGGGCCCTGGGAACAAAGCTGCTTCTCCCACTCTCAGAATTACAGGTACGATAAATGAATAAATCAGGAAGCAGGACATTTTAATAGCTTGGAACCTTTTCTACTTATTCATTCAAACTTCCTGTGTGTCAAGATCTTAATGCATGAGCAACTTCTTATTTCTAACATAATAACAAGTCAGTTTTTTGTTTGTGTCTATGTTTTAATAAGCTTGCATGATTAAAGCATATATGGCAACTTAAGGGACCAAATAGAAGAAGCTGTCAAAATGAGATAGGCCAAACTCCTGGAATTGGCTATAATTTGTTCACATTGCCACAAATCATGGTTTTAACTCAAATCTTTGCTTTTCTGCCAAGGGCAAAAGTCAAAGAAGAAAGAAATGCATGTTTATTGAGCAATAATCTAAAACTATTTGGGTAGTATATTTATAGCATACAAGTTATTTGTACATCTACCCTCAAAACTTATTTATAAATTATAAAGAGCATTAGTAATAGATACTCTATGTAATGTAATCATATAGTTATATACAACTACAGGATAATATGAAATGTATATAAGTGAGAAATTTAAGAGATACAATAAAGCATGAATTATGCCATGCTCTATGCTTCTGAGGACGCATCCTACTCTAGACACTCTTAAGTATCGCCGATGAGTTCCTGGAGGAGCCTTAAGCCTCACAGGAGCTGGACAGGAGTGAATTCAATCTACCACATGACTATAATGTTATTTTCTTATTACTCTCCCAGAGCACAATAAAATGCCAGCTGTTAGGATTCTGCTGGTTAGGGCAGGGTGTAGTACTGCTTGCCTTTAATCCCAGCGCTCAAGAGGCAGAAGCAGAGGCAGGCGGATCTCTGAGTCTGAGGCCAGCCTGGTCTACAGAGCTAGTTCCAGGACAGCCAGAGCTACAAAGTGAGACCTTGTCACAAAAAAACAAGGGCAAACAAACCAACCCATAAAAGATTCCTATCAACAAACAAGGCACATAGTGAGCTGCCGCAGAAACTCCTAACTCAACTCCTGACACCGGAAACTCAACGTTAATCACACAAGTAAGTAATGGAATTTAAATTCTCCCATTTTTGACTTGTGTTTTAACTGACTTTTATTGACAAACCAAATAATGGGACATTACGTTCTCCTCAGATCCTCAAAAAAAAGGTCCCATTTGGTTCACACCCAGTAGAATCCAAGCACTGCAGTGTTTGTCAACTGTCAGAAAATAACTTCACAAATGGAATTGGCTTTCCCAGCTGTAATAAAAATCCATGTGCAGCTAACTATTGATTCATTGCATTTAGACTGGCTTGCTTTTGGGAAAGTTGAGTCACACCATCCTGGCTTGGCAAGTCCAATACACACACTTGCAGTGTGCATCCAGCTTTTTATATGTTATGCTGAGAAGCCTGAAACAGCTGCACAGCTGGCAGGCAAGCCCAGGCCCCGTAAAATACCTAAAACAGTTGCATCTTCTAATTTATGATGGTGCACTGTTTCCATAAAGAGTATATAAAACAGTTCAGCTTTTATAAGGAGAATGTAATAAACAGTCATACTCATTGAGGCCATAAATGCACTTTTTAAAAGTTTATCTAAGATGATTAATTAGTGTTTGAAAATAGTAATTCTTGAACAGTCATAATCCAATGCAATGAGCAAATATTGTTAAAGTTGAGAATTAATGGTAAGCTGTGCGATTCTCATTGCCAAAATAAGTCAATTAAAGTTTCCTTGCATAGCACTGAAGTATATGCATTTCCCTGTGCAGTCACGTACACCAAGCATGCCTGGGACTGTGGGCATTAAGAGCCCTCCCTGCTTTGATTGCTCTTTTTGATATCCAAGGCTATACAAAACTTTCACTGTTAGTTGTTTCAAAATATTTGAACCAAGGCAATCTGTATTAATTCCATTTAAAGATAGAGTTGATTCTTACTATTTGGTTATAGGTTTGTTTCTTGGGTGTTTTAATTCACTGTTTAAATCCTTTAATCATTCTGGTATGTCAAAGTTCTTTTTTTTTTTTTTTAAATTAGGTATTTTCTTTATTTACATGTAAATTTCTCCTTTCCAGTTTCCCCTTCAAAAAACAAACAAACAAACAAAAACAACAAGAACAAACTCCTGTTGCCTCCCCCATCCCCATGCCTGCCACCTCACCCTCTCCCAGTCAAAGTTCTTTAAGGAGCTGTCACACTGGAACCAGATGTCAAGAATTTAGGATTTTGCCTACTTTCCCCACCTGTCTCCACACCTCCGTTTATTCTTCTGTGATCATTATAAATGACATCTCCTGGCACTATGTTAGAGGTCAACAACATTTAATGTATAATTTTATATAACAAAACAAGAGATATATCTTATGCAAATTCATTTCCAGAAATCAAGCCTTCTGGGTCCTGGACACAACAACTCTACTTAGCCAATGCCAAGACACGAATTCTGCTTTTCATGGCTTAATTTTAAATACGTATTAAGTCTTATACATAGAAACCAGTGTGGGGTTGCTTATTTTCGTAGCTATAGCCCTATTTTTACTGAAAACAGACTAAATTCAGATTTTTTTTAAAAAAACTTTATTCTCTTAATAAAGCATTAACAGTATGCTTTTAGAAACATTTATAATTCTTATATAAAAGGGCATCTTGATCTCTATCTTATGCATGCTCTGTCTAAAGTTGCCTTCCTTTGTCACTATGCATCATAATCACTAGTGGACTCTGGAGATGGAGGAGGGAAAATGAACAGTGGACCTTAGAGGAGAAAGGAGTTAAAACGCTAGACTTGATAGTTTTCCTAGACTTCAATTTAAAACATCATTTTTTTCTTCTCACTTTTAGCAGTTTTTTATTCCCCAGCAAGTGGTATAATTACGCTTTGCTTCAGAAAGACTTTGTTTCCTCAGGTCTGGACTCCTCTTACTATTTGCTTTCTTTTAAGAGCCCTGCACTGACCACTTGGCAGGTATCTTGTACTGGGCTCCTTCTGCTGTTGGTCAGGCAGAGCTTCCAGGAAGGGGCAGAACACAGAGCGAGTCAGCAGTGCCACTACAAGCAGCGGTCACAGCCTCTTTGTGATAAACCCTGGGACATGCCTTTGTAATAAGTTTTAGAATTGAAATGGAAATAAAATAGTTTCATATTAGCTGCTTCTCTTTTAAATTACTAGGCCCTGTTTAGAGCTGCATTCTGAACTGTTTCAAAGTAAGGTAGTGAAGCCTAGAGAATAAGACCTGCTTCTCAAAAAATAAAGTGAGCTTTCCTCACACTTTATTTTGAGACTGGGTCTTCCCTACATTACCAGGCATGGCCTCAAACTACTGAGTTCAAAAGATCTTCCTGTCTACGGGCTGATAGCACTGTGCCAAGTTGTAGGGAGCTCACTTAAAGTTTTCATTTAACACCATGAGTTAACAGACCTGCCCCATACAGTTCTGTGCTCCAGATGTCAAGACTAAGCAAGAGCTCTTAGAAGTATAAGGACTTCATCCCATGGGCTTGGATGGTCTTGCTGGTAGAACATGATTAAGATGTTCAAAGCCCTGGTTTCAATCCTGTGCATTGCACTGTCCCATGGACCACAATGTTTAGCCATAACTACATAATATTTTCATTGGACCAGGGAGATAACTTAGTCAGTAAAGTGTTGGTTATGCAAGCTGAGGAGCCAAGTTCAATTTCTGGCACACACATAAAAGGATAGGTGTTGTGGTGCATACTTCAGTCCCAATGCTAAGAAGGTAGAGGCAGAAGATTGGTGGAGCTCACTGGCAGCCAGCCTTGCTTAATTGGTGAACCAGACCAATGTAAGACCTGTTTTAAAGGAGGTAGATGATGTTCCTGAGGATGACACATTGGCCACTACATGTATACATGCAGGTGGACCTACACCCACAGACACACATGCAATACTTCACAAAAACAACTAAAAAAACCAATAGGGTACTCAGACTACTGCTAAAATATAACATTCTTAAAAACTAAATATATCACATGACATGTGCTAGCCTAACTAATCACAACAATAGAATAAGGATGGATGGATAACTGTATATATGCAGAGGATGGGGAAGCTACTATGATTCCAGTGCTGGCCAGAATTCTGCAGGTAGTCTGATTATAAAAACACATGGCTTCATAAAGTCCAACCAAATAACATAACTTCCATGAATGGTTATCACGTGACTCTTTATTGGTCTAGCCAGTGGATAAGGATTCAAGGCAAATAAGCTCAATAATAAAGGTGTTTCACATTATACAACATACTCAGGAAGAAAGAGCAATTATGCCAGATGTTTAAGCCATCTCAAAAGCAAGGCTTAGACCTGGAAATTAATGGCTGTATGCTTTCCATGGGCACACCAGGGTCTACTGCTCATTCCAGACCATTACACAGATTCTAACATCAGCTGAAGTAAACTACAATTTATTGCTACTCAAGGATAGACTATGCATTTTAGGATAAAGTAGCTATTGCTGAAAATTCATAATCATGGAATGCAACTACTGTTTCCTTGATTTGAGTATAAACTAAAGAATAGAGAAACCCTAGCTATTTAACTATATATGCATTCTATGAATGATATCATGTTGGCAGTTTTGGATATCCCTACTGATAGACCTCTAAGATAGATTCTTCATAAATAGTAGACATAAATATAGGAAGAATTGGGCACTATGGTATTCTGAATGTAGACTGTCCCCCACTGTACTTGAATACTTGGTCCCTGATTAATGGTGCTGTTTTGGGGGAAGTTGTAGGGAGATTCAACCTTTCTGGAGAAAATATACCATTGGGAACAAGCTTCCAGACTTCTCATATTTGACACACTTCCTGGTTGCTCCCTCCTTGAGGTTGTTAAGAATCTGATCTCTCAGTCACCTGCTTCTTGCTGCCATGCATCCCCACCATAATAAATCCTTATCCCTCTGGAGCCATGAGACAGACAAACTCTTCCTTCTACAAGCTGCCTCGGTCATGGTGTTTCACCACAGCGACAGAAAGCACTGAATTTAGGCACTATAACATAAACTTGGATAAATTCAGCACTACCACAATAGCCAATAGACCAAATGATTTGTGATAAATATTGAAAATATTTACCAAAATCAGAAGGTATTTATTTAAAAAACAAATTATTACATGTTTCGCAAATTTTAGTATAAGCTCTCCAACTTGAAACTGTAGAGAAAACAAAATCCAATATATAAGTTGTGTATATAAATAAAGAAAGCTTTATTTATAAACTTGGTAGAGTAAACGATTACATAATGACTAACAATTAAATACAGCAATTATCATAATATTCTATAATCAAAGAATAGCCTCTCGAAATATAATTTTTGTTTTTTTGAGAGCACCAAGATTATTCTATCTGTATATTTTATAAAGAAGGTTATACATGGCTCTATGATAAGCCATCAAAACTTGGCTCCATTGTACCAGACCTCATGGGTCCCATGCTCTACGACCCGACACTTCCTTTGCACACTTTATTTCCAAGGTTAAGTTACTACCTTGTTTGCATCGTGACTGTGTCTCCTTGCTCATATCCCACACATCACTTCACTGCCACTAATGTAATCTTATTTCAGATCTTGACCATCTTTGCTTTACTCTTTATGCTGAGATCTTTGTTTTATTGCTTATGCTGAGTTTTTTTTTTTT
>JADRCD010185970.1:5565-26630 GCA_019843815.1 Montemys delectorum | reverse complement strand
CGGTTGGTTTCTGGTCTTGCACTGGTCCAGTATTTCCTCACTGTGACATTTTGGGATGGTAATGTATATCCTGTGATGCTGTATGTCATCTGCTTGATTTTAGTTTTATAGGTGGTTACATTTAAGAGATTGAATGAATCTCTGAAGAGACTTTGGACTTTTAAACATTTTTGAGACTGTGATAGACTGTAGGGAATTTTGGAGTTGGACTGAATGCATTTTCCCTTATGTTATGGCTACAAGTTCTTTGGCTGATACAGGTGAGGAATGTGATTATTTGAATATGTTTAGTCCTCATAGACTCAAGTGTTTGAATGCTTGACCCATGGGGAGTGGGGCTATTAGTAGGTTTGATCTGTTTGGAGTAGGTGTGGCCTTGTTGGAGGAAGTGTGTCATTGTGGGGGTGGGATTTGAGATCTCTATGTTCAAGCTCCACCCTGTGTGGAAAGAGGGTTTCCTCCTGTTGCCTGAATATCAAGATATAGGGCTTTTGGCTCCTCCAATATCAAGTTGGCCTGCATCTTGCCATGCTTTCCACCATGATGATAATGGATGTAAGCCAGCCTCAATTAAATGTTTCCTTTCATAAGCATTGTCTTAGTCATATTGTCTCTTCATAGCTAGGGAAATCCTAACTAAGACAGAGAGATTGGTGAGGACAGAACCAAGCTTGATTGTGACAACCTAATAGCAAACTAGGGAATTTTATGAGAATTTCACTGGACTCTCAGCCATAGTTATGTAAGGGCATAAAGGTAGAGGAGGCATAAAAGAGAGATTGAAGCAGTTGCAGAATATACTGAAGAGAACAGATAAAGTAATCGAGATTCTGTATTGGTGATGTAAAGTCTAAATATTTTTCAGGAGTGAAGAATAGATATAAGTGTTCAAATTGAAAGTGCACGGTCGGTATCAAGGAATGATGAATACATACCACAGACTCTTAACAGTTATGCTGTAGAATATCAATGCAGAGAACAACACTAAAGTGTGGGGAATGGGAGGGAGCCCGGGAAATGGGGGAGTAGAACAGATTCCAGCTAACTGTTTATCAGCAACAACAGATGCTACAACATAACAGAGAGACGGCTTCAATAACTGAAGAAAGATTACTGTCAGCACAGAATTTTATATCAGCCAAATGACTATTCAAGAGTCTAAGCAAATTAGGATATTTTCTGATGCAAGATGACAAAGCCCTTCAGACGAAAGCATTTGTTCAGGAAGATGAAAAAAGGAGCAGAAAGAGCATCTGCAGCAATAGAGTTGAGAATTAGCCACAAAAATGCAAGAACAGAAAGGAAAGAAATACACTGGGCATATTTTAAAATTCTTTAAAGAAATACTTTGAGCTGAAATTTCTAGTATAGTGGCTGCTGTTTACAGGTAGCTACTTATACAAAAATGAAATAAAATAACAATAAGTAAAATTGCTAACTTTCTGAGAATACTTAGTGGTCATGTATGATGATTCCTACAGTGCAGACTCACCTATAAAGTATGTCCATTTTTGTTCTTTTGTTTATGAGACAGCACTGGAGATGTTAGGCATATTAGGAATGCCATTTTTTTTCCAATTTTACTTTCCTTTTGTTACATTTGTTATTCTGAGAATTTCACACATGTATATAGTGTCTTCTGATTACTGTAAGCCTCACTCTGTTATCCTCTTCCCATTTGTATAATCTCTCTGAGTACCTTTCTTACATTCATCCATTTTTTGAGACCCATTGTGTTTAACCAGGGTACTCTGTATATTTATGGGTTTGCTACTGTTTATTGAGGTATAGTTGGTTTAACAATGGATACATAATGGAAAACAATGTCTGTCATCCTCCAGAACTGACCAATAACTCATAAATTCAGAGAAAAGTTGAAGGCCATGTGAGCTCATCCTCATGATTGCTGCTAATCTTGTACAGGTTGCTTGCTCTAAGATCCAGACTGCATTTTCTGTATTTTATACTGCCTAAATCATAGTATTCTACAGTTCTTTGTTCATGTTTTACATCATTCCTAAACCCTATTCCATATTGTTTTGTGAGTCTTAAAAGTGGACAGTAGGAATCTCTCACTCAGGACTAAGCATTTGAGTTACAAATTTTCTTGAGTAGCGATGCCTCTCTGTATCTGTTGCTTTTCATTGTAAAGTTTCTTCGATTAAGACTAAGAGTAGCATTTGTCTGTCAGTATAAACATTAATATTTATAAGGCAGATTGGCACTGTGTTAAATAACAATTATAAGTTCCCTCTTTTGGGCCTAAGACTGCCTCAACCCTGGACTTCTAAGTAGTTTACAGCACAAGGCATGCATTTTCCCTTATGAAGTAGGTCTCAAAACCAGTCAGAAGACATGTGGTTGGCCAGATCCCTCCTCTTCCAAATCATGGTGCATTTGTATCACTGTTCATATCTTGCCTGACAATTTGTTTTTGGAGTTTGTAGAGTTCTCAGTTGGGTAAGACTTTGGATACCTTTTCTACCCCAATTGCTTATGTTTCACCTTCTTACTATGAAAGCTGCTCAAAGGTCAAACAAATCTGGTTTGATTTCTCTGTGTCTTAGATTGTGTGTGATATGATTAACTAGTTCTGCTTTGCAAACCCATTATAGATGTCCAGAGCCTTACATTTTGGGGAGCTCTAGCATCTGTGATCTATGGCTCAAATGCAAGCATCTAGCACTGGGATAGTAACCTCTAGCTATTTGGTCCAAAATTTTCAGCTATGCTGTACTTTTAAATCAGATTAAAAAGTAGTAAATTGTAGTGTGGTGTATTGTATGGTAGAAGAATTTATTTTCAATACAAAGTAATGAAAAGTTTTAAATATTACAAATGACCAAATATTTGTAAATATATAAACAAAATTAAACATAACCTTGCCTTGTTTTGAATATAATCATTACAGAAGAAAGCAATAGGTATCAATGTTGCTTTTTTAGTAATCTTCATTTTGATATATTTGTCATCATTCTCTTCTGTCAGGAAAGAGTACAAAATTATACCTAAAAGCCATAGCCTCTGGCTTTAAGGGTAACACCTTGGCTGAACTTATAAAATTTTATTTAATGTATATTTTAATCATATGCAAATTTTTGTCATTACTGTATTTTGTGTGGCAGTCAGTAGTTAAAATAAAACTGCCTCAAACATTATACACAAATAACCTCATGCTGGCTGTAGTCTTGTTCAACTTTGGAAATCATCTTTAATTATCAAAATCTTTAAAACAGTATATAAAATGAATAGATTTGTAATTATCTTGGTAAAATTGTATTTACATTAAAATAATTCATACATGTTTAGACTCTGTCTTAGACACTGTTCTATTGCTGTGAAGTCACTAGGGCAACTCTTATAAAAGAAAGCATTCAATTGGGGGCTTGTTAGAGAACTAGTTCATTATCCTTATGGCAGTGTTCATTGGGCTGGAGCAGTAACTAAGAACTATAAACTAAGTGGCAGATGAGGGAAGGAGATGGAGGAAGAGAGAAAGACTGTCTGGGTCTGGTTCATGGGCTTTTGAAATGTTAAAATCCACCACCAATGACAAACTTTGTAAAATTCACCACCAATTATAAACCAATATTTCTCATGAACATCAGTATAAAAGTTCTTAATAAAACACTTGAGACTCAAATTCAAAAGAGCATCAGGAAATAATCCACTACGATAAACTTAGCTTCATCCTAAAGATACAGAAATGATTCAATATATATATAAATCAATACATTAAATCTTCCACATAAAAGATAGAAACTACATTATAATAGTTGTGTCTTCTTGCTTCAATAAAAACCATGACCAAGTTCTCATAGTCTCTCGGTCTCAACATTTTTAAAAGTCTAAATTCTCCGCTAAGACTCAAGGTATAATCTCTTTACTCCACTCTAAAATAAAAATGTGGAATATATGCTTACAACATAAAATGGTACAGACTATGCATTATCACCTCAAAGGGAGCAATGAGGGCATAGTGAGGAAATACTAGACCAAAACAAGACCAAAATCCAGCAGAACAAACACCAAATTCAGTAGCTCCATCTCTAGTATCAAAGGGCTTTAACAATCCTGCCCTTCCAGTTGCTGCTGGTAACATAAAACTCTCTTTCTTGGGAAGAATCTATTTCTGCTATAAAATTCTTCTTGACAAATATCTTGTGGCTTGGACATCTCCAACATCTTGGGATCTCTAAATGCATTTCAAGCTTTACTTCCACTTTTACCCAATGGCTTATCAGTGCCTCTTTTCTCTCATAGCTTTCATACAAAGACTCCTTCTCCAAGCATTGCCTGGCCTTGATGGCTGTCTGAAAATATGGAGACAGAAGTCATGACCCTTTTACTCTGTCATCCTTCAAGACATTAAATCCAGCACCACAAGGATGGCAGTGTCAAGTTTAACTGCCAGCTTAGGATAGACCCTGCCATCTTTGTGCCATATTGATGGTAGCTTTTGTTTGTGGCTGCTTTAAAGGACCATTAAAACCCTTAGTCCTCTTTCTTTCACAAGTTCTAAGCTTATTTGTGTGGGGTCATCCTCTGATAGCATCTTTCCCTTTTATTTCAGTGGAGACTCTAAATCTCTATTCATTGGTTTTAATATCTTTAATAAGTAAAGCCATTTTTTCTTCCTAAGCTTTATCTGTAATATCAAGATTGCCAGTGTCCTTTCTCTTAATAAATCACATAATTTATATTTATTACTGCCTTATTGGTTCACTTCCCTGTTGACTGCATAAGACCAGTTACTAACAACCATGTGACATACTCAATATTAGGCTGTCTTGGAATCTCTCCTAGCAAAGAAATTAGTCCGTTTCTTTTAAATGTAGCCTTAAGAAAGTTTTTTGGGCATGAGGAGAAAGCAACATCATTTTGCTAAGATATCTCTAGTCTAGCTGCTAAGATTGTTTGCCCCTTCCCACACCTCTTAAGCTGGGTCTCCATAGTCTGCATAATTCTCAGTATTACTATCTTCTAAAACCCTACTAGAATTGCCCAAGAAGTTCTACTTGTAGTGTTCATTTGCTATTCTAATCCAAAGTTTCAAAATCTTTTGCATTCTGCTAAAACCAAAGCACAAACGAGTCAAGTGTATTGCAATAGTCAGGTCTGGCCAGATTCTGTATTAGTTACTTTTTCTATTGGTGTAATAAAATACCATGACTATGGCAACTTACTGAAGAAATAGTTTATTTGGATTATAATTCCAAGGGATAAAAGTCCATCATGTCTTGGTAAGATGTCAAAAATGTGGCAAGAATGATGAGAGGATTAGAAGGTTGAGGGCTGGCGAACTTCAAACATGAACATAGAGAAAACTGTAAGTGGTGAGAGTGTAAATTCTCAATGCATGCCTCCACAGACATACATCCTCCACAAGATCAGGTCTCCTAGTCCTCTCTAAACAGTCCTGCCATCTGGGGACCAAGTACTTAAATGTCAAAGCCTATAGGGCAGTGCTTGTTAACCTTCCTAATGCTAGGACCCTTTAATATAGCTCCTCATGTTGTGGTGACTGTCTTCCACCATAAAATTTTCTTTGCTACTTCATACCTACAATTTTGCTACTGTTATGAATTGTAATGTCAATATCTGTGTTTTTACCAGATGGTTGTACATAACCCTTATGAAAGGATTATTCAACACTGAAAGTGGTCACGAACTACAGGTAGAGCACTAGTACTATAGGGGATATTCTCTTTCAAACCAGCATACATATGAGGATGTTAACAATTTCAGAAAATGTCTTTGACAAAATCTGGTACCGATTTATGCAAGTCCTGGAAAGAGTAGGGACATGAGGGAAGTATCTCAACATAATAAAAGCATTTATAACAAAATTCCAGCTAATATCACTCTAAATGGAGAGAAACTCAAAGCACTTCCATTAAAATCAGACAAAAGAAAGGGTCTCCACTCTCTCCATGCTTAGTCTATAAAGTATTAAGTCTTACCTGAAGCAGTAATATAATTGTTGTGTAACAAAACATTTCTTGGGGGGATAAAGCACATACTTACTCAAATCCAATAAGGAGCTCAAGGCAGAACAAAGCACAGGTACCACCAAAATTCAATTGGTAAACTGAACTTTACTGGAGTCTTTAGAGAAGTATGGATGAAGGGTTATATAGAGGAGTTACACCCAAAATGAGTGACAACTCACAAAATCTGGGAATCACAAAATCTGGGAAACTGGAGTAAACTCCACAGCCTCATGCTAACTCCAGAGGCTGGAGAATATCCTAAGTGACTTGATTGGTCTATACTTCTTCCACACAGCTTGGCTGGGTTCTGCTTCTTCTACGCAGCTAGTCGGGTTTTAGAGTCATTTTCTCAGCTTTGTTCTAGTCTTCTGAAAGTGACTCTCAGCTGTTATTGCTTACTCTGGCAGTGAGGGCTCTAGTGAATCTGGTCACTTTCAGGAACTTCTTGAAGCTATTTTGGATTGTTTCCTTTTCTGCTTAAGGTGATTCCTTACACATAAAATGTTTCAGTCTGGGAGGAGGTTACACAATATAGATGAAAGAGATAGGGGAATAAAATGAAGAGAAGAAACCCAAATATTCTTATTTATAGACAATACAATTTGGACTATGAAAGACAATCAAGAAACTGTTATAGCTTTTAAAACATTGAACAAAGGAGCAAAATACAAAATTACCATGCAAAAATCAGCAGTTTTCCTATCAACAAGCAGCAGAAATCCTGAGAAAGAAAATTCATGAAAGCACCAAAGCTAATGCAAAATGCATTAAATTGTCTGGGAAGTCCCATTCTTCTTCTTTCCACTGACTACCCCACTAACACTAAAAATTTCCCAACAAAGGGAAGAAGGCAGAAGCTCAGTTCCACTTTCCCTGACAACTGATGCAGCCCACCCACCCACCTAAGAGTGCCCACCCAAGGCCGCAGCTTTTGACCGTGTATGGGCACAATCCCAGCTACCGGTTGACATGTTATCACCCTCAACCTAGGATCTATAAAACCCTCTCATCTTAGCCTGAGCTAGCAATTTCTCTAGTCTTCTCTGGAACTGGTGAACATGCCCAGGACTTGCTCCCAATAAACCTGCTTTTATACTTTTTCCAATTTGGCTTCATTTGGCTTATTGCATTGGCAAAGCTCATTATCCAGGCAAAAAAACTATTAACTATTACTAAGTAATTGAAATACTTGTGTAATCAAACCTCTAAGACATTGAGGAAAAAAATAAAAGAACAGCAACTGTTGGATAAGAATGGGGCACTGAAGCTGTCATGTCAGGCGGAGAAGCTGTGAGGACTCCGTCATGGATCAGATGCTGAAAGAGCTGGGACTTCCTTGCCACAGTAATGATCATGTATCGGATAAGGCCATGGTTTCAAATGAGAGGTTTATTTTTCCATGTGGTCTCTGTTGTGTTTCTCTGTTAACAGTTTTTGACACATATAAAGAAATAACATGATTACAATCCCAAACTGACTTTAGGGAAATCATTGATTCTAAGATGTATTTGTAATATTCACTAGTATCTTCAGACTGAAATATCAAGTTTCAGTAAATAGTCCACAAAGTTTGATCAATAACAGCAACTACAATTATTTCACTACTTCTTTTGTAACCTTATTTTAGGAGATTAAAACATTCCCTCCTGTGGAGAAGCTCCTTAAGCCATTAGGTAAACAACTCAAAATAGCTTCAGGCAGTCACCCATGAAACTAACCAGATTGACTGGGCTCCTTCTTCCTAGAGTAAATAACCCAGTTTGCAAACCTCAGCATCTAGAGCAGATACCTCGAAATTGAGCAGACTAGAAGAAAGATCATCAACATCTCCCAGCTACTAACACTGACCTACAAGAGCTACCCGCCTACAAGATACTCTGGTGCAATAATGACACAGATGTTGCTGGAGTAAAGAACACTTTCTGCCAAGATTTAAAACTCACTCCATCACATGGAACCTTAACCTGATACTGCTGAAGTGACAAAGAACCTGAGACTAGATAGGTCATTAGTATAAGGAGAAAGGTAATACTATAATTTTGCTAAAGGGCCATAGCAAAAAAAATGAATGCTAGTTTCAAATTGCTACACATATCAGAGACTGAAATATTCCATCCTGCAGGGAGGTACTTTAAGCAGGAAGGTAGGCAACTCAAAATCTCTTCAGAAAGTTGTCTCTGCAACTGACCAAATTCAATAGGCCCCTCCTTCAAGTAAACAAGTCAAGCTTCAAAGAAGACTCAAACTAGACTAGCTAACTGCCTGGAAGAACCAGAAACCAGCCCTGCTTCCTGTGAGGATTAGAGCAACTGAGTTGGTTTATATACAGGCTATAAATTCCAGGTTCTAAGCTTTTGTGAGCTATCAGCTGACTGAGGTGGGTAGGCTTTGGAGATGCAGCTTTCTTTGAGTAATTTCTGCATCCGTAAATAACCTGAAAAAAACTCATTGGTTCACCAAGTTGGACTTTGGTGATATCTCTATTTTAGTCTATTACAGGCTCCCTATTTGAGGTGACTATACATGTATATAATAGCATCCCCAAGAAAAAGTTTTGTTATACAACATGGATATATTAACTTTATTATTTAATATATATCAGAGTGATATTTCCATTGCACAATTTATGCATATAATTCAATAGTTTGAAGAATATGTTATTGATGGTCATTAAAGTTTGAAACTGAAAAGGTCAATTCAGGACCTTTGGAAAAATTCCACCAGACCCCTCCCCTCCTGGAAGAGAAATGTCATGGAGGACTTAGGCACCCCTCCCCTCTGGAAGGGAGAGGCCAATTACATCCCTCAGACCACAAGGGACAGGGAGACTGATCATCAGCTACCTGCAGGTGGGGGAGGCCCAGATTGTGTAGACACATTCCACAGGGTGGACAGACCATTGGCCACCTACAAACAAGGGAAGTCCTTGCTACTTCATTCTCTAAAGACCAATCAGTTTAAAAGTCACACGGTTCTGCCAATCACATTGTGCCTAATGACTGCTGCTCTGAATAACTGTATTAAAAACTCACCAAACAGGTTGCACATGGTCGTTCTCTCGCCTTTGTGTGCAGGCCTACCTCAGCATGCTGGAACAATAAAATTCCTCCTGCTTTTGCATTGATCCCTGATTTTGCATTTTTCACTCAAGGAGTCTCCAGTAAGTTAAGGCTCATCAGAGTCTTATAAAACCTTTAGAAATATAATGATCATAAAATTTTTCATGTATTTTTTTTCTGAAGGAAATTTAATATTGTCTGCCTTTCAACAGTACTTCATAGAGCTACTCTGAAGCAGCAGTGTTGAGTGGTCATGACACAGACGATATAATCTGTACACTTAAAAACATGAATTATTGCCAGGCGGTGGTGGCGCACGCCTTTAATCCCAGCACTTGGGAGGCAGAGGCAGGCAGATTTCTGAGTTCAAGGCCAGCCTGGTCTACAGAGTGAGTTCCAGGACAGTCAGGGCTATACAGAGAGACCCTGTCTCAAAAAACCAAAACAAACAAAAAAAACAAAAAACAAAAAACAAAACCCCAAAAAATGAATTATTTGCAAAAAATCTGCTGAGCCCTTAAATTAATTTAACTAAATTGTCCTTGAAAACTATGAGGCCATCACGTAGAAGAGGGTTCATCAGTGAATGGAGACTGTGATCACTAGTATTACATTGATGGCAAGCTTTATGTTTAATATTTTAAAATGTTTGTGCTTAAGAGAATTATAAAGCAAAATCCATCTTCCAAATGTTAAGGGTTGTTAAGGGTTGATTTCTTCAACAGCCTGATCTTGCACAACTTTATCCAACTGTTGTTTATGCAAGGTCATATAGGTCATGAAGTCAACTGTTGCTTCTGCTTCTGTAAACAAATCTTGCTTTGCAGGGCAGGACCTTCTGCTTGCAGGAGAACAGACTATAACTTTATTTCTTTGCCTTTATAAACCTTGACTGATGTGGCTGGATTTTTCATTTGGGAATCTCTAGTCTCAGGTTTAGACCTGGCATCAATGTATGAATAAAAGCTGATTCATTAATAAAATTTATTCATAGTCAGACTGGTGAATCTTTGAACTGACCAGGCCCATAACAGAAACTACTATTATAACTTCACTTTTCTCATTTAATTAGAACAGAATTAATTTAGAACAGCTCATTGATGTTTCTGAAAATTGTATTGGCATTTTATTTTGGGGCATAATATTTTAAAATAACTAGTACCTGACATTCTCAGATTGTTTCAATAGATTTATTTGGAGGTTCTCATGTAGTTAGTAATATTGCCACTGTTCCTATGGTAGATAGTAAATGCCAAGATTAGCTGTGCATATTACGTTTTCCTACAAAATGAAAATTCAGTGCTTGCTTTTTAAAATTTAGTATGATTCCTCTTCTTATAGTTTCTTGTCACAGAAAGAGATTATTGGGAATAGTTCTTAATAAGCATTATTATCAGTAACATATAGTTTTAGGTTTATAATATGCTAAATGACCAAAGTACAAGGTTAAAGCTTTCATATTTCTGTCTCCACGCTATACATGAGTGGTTTCTACTTCACACCTGCTTTTTACTTACAGCAGATCTTTCATTTTTCTTCTTTTCCACTTCACAATGCAAAGTTGGACAGCCTTACAGTCTTATATCTGTATGGGTCTCAGCACAAATTTCTAAATGGCAAGGTGTTGGCTGAGCAACTGTTGTCTATACTTTGCAAAGACTTACACCTAAAGGTGGAGATGTCCCTCACTCCCTAGCGGCTTTTGCCCCTTTGTTCTATGTTTTATAGCAGAAAGTTGGCATTCTGTCCTTGAAAGAAATATGTTATATTGTATATAGAAAACCTTGTAAATAGTGAAAGGGATGGTCATATATTAGGGTGAGGAACGTATTCATTAGGCAACTGTTAATGCCCAAATTCTCACAGAGACTATAAAGCTACAATGTTAATGCTTGACACTTTTGGTGATTTTTACTGGTGGTTCTAGTTCTATGGCTTTTCAGTTCTTTTGCGGCAGCTAATGACACTCAGCCATGCATCACTATGCAACCTGTTTACTTATTCTTAATCGAGCAAATCCTTTTCTCTAGTCATTAAATTGACACTGACAATTGAAGGTGCAAGAGTGTTGAAAGCAAAGGCTGAGAAATAATGCACAGTTAAGCATTTCGGAGAGGGACAAGGAGACTGCTCTTCTGTATGCTAGCACAGGTACATGCAGCACTAGCAAACTGAAAGGACAATAGCTTCCACATTCACATATCTTTATAACACCCAGATGAATATATAAAATATCTATATCTCGCAACTTCTATCTAGGAGCCCTAAGATCATTCTGAAGATGATGAAATAACTACCAAGAAGTTTTAAGTGATCTAGGCAAGAAATATGGCTAATCGTTTGTTACCCTAAGGATTAGAAGATACATATTTCTACTAAGTGGCTGAAAATGATGCAGATTGCCTTTAGAGCCCATGGGTAGCCATGACATTGATAAATATTTCCAAATACGTTTTAATGAATTTGTTTTACTTGAATAAGACTGCTTTTGAAGTACTATGTTCCAGAAATTAATTTCCCCTCTTTGTAAGTGGGATATTACATTAATCCCACACTGCCCGAAAGTGCACTCCCTCTTGAGTAATACATCTCTCTGAGTCTAAAAAGGAAGGAATTGCTGGTTTCTCAAACCCATCTTGATCACATTCTTGCAAACTTGGCCCTTCTAAATATACTTCAGCAAGGACAGTACACTGATTATGCAAATGAATTCACTATTTTCTAGGTCACAGCAAGCAGCATTAGGCATAGAATGTGCCAACAGGAATATCAGGGGGCTCCATTCCAAGAATGTAAATGGCTTCTGACAAATTTTGACTTGAATAGATTTGAATAGACATACTTGAATATGTAACTCTTCTCTCAATGCTCTCTTGGAGGATTTGAAGTTTGAGACTGTTCTGCCGTAGAAAGGACTCCATGTTGCTTAGCTGCCCAGATACTGTAGTTGGAGGGCAAGAAGCTAAATTGGACTCATTCTACTCTATTATCAACCCTGAACAGTCTAGGAAATTGTGTGGATCCTAAATTCATCATCTGAATAAATTTGCTTATTTTAAGTGGGAACAGAGGACAAATATTAAACTATAATTGCTAACTCATTGTTAACATATGGCAGGAAGACTTAACTAAATAATTCTGGCTAATTGGGTTCCTCTGATGCAAAACAAATGACAACATTGTTATTCACCCAAGATCATCAGGAAGGTTGATATGTACTTAAATGTAGAGACAATTCGTTAGTATTCTAAGAGAAAGCAATTCATTATTCCCCAAGTTCTCTTCCACTATAAGACAAAATATATTATTTGAGATAGATATTTATACTGAAAAAGGAATGTAGTCTGGAAACCTTGGGATAAATCCTAGTTTGCACTGGTTTGGCTCTACATACTCATGATGATGATGATTCGGCTCTACCTACTCATGATACCCTAGAAATGCTCTGAACCTTACCAAATCTTCTGTTATCTCCATAGGAGATGAAGTAATTATTAGTCCATGAAAGGAATTGCTGCTGTGCTAGATGTTTAAAAACTCAAGACATCATTATGCTAGTGACAAGGAACACTGTAACCACATTACCATATTTTCCTATTTCTTAATTTTGTGTTTAAGCCTTACCATATTTTGGTAAATTTTAGTGACAAAAGAAAGTTATCTCTAGAAAGCTTGTACTTAAGATATAATAAATATGCATTAAACAAACACATTGGCTTAAGATAAATGTATTTTAGATATCTAATATAAAGCATGGTAGACAAGGTCAAAATAGTGTATGAATGATAAACTAGAAATTTCTAACAATATACTTTAAGTAATCTTATCATATCTACACATGGATAACTAATTGTGAGAGAGGGTTATGTGAAGTTATAGTACTTATTTCACACTGTCTAACTACAAAATATCATTTAACTGATTCATATTCATATTTTTATTAATTTTATCTCAATAAAGGTATTAAAGACATATTTATTAGAAGGGACAATAGTAATTTTCATTTTACATAGATCTTTTTTATTTACTCAGTACTTTCAAACCCATATCATTTGCTGCTCATTCAACACTCAGGAACAAGTCTATCTATAATTTTCCTGTGTGTATAGCCGAGTGTCTCTAAGCACAAAACTCATTCCTCTGTGTTTTTTCTATAGCTTATAGATGTCCAATCATGTGGTGACCATGCTTTGGATCACTTTCTGTCTTTGAGTGAACATTGGCACAAAGTGTTCCCAAAGTTTACAGACGTGCCGTTTGCTCCTGCAGTTGTACACTTTATAAATGAATACCAACTGCAGATGACTGATTCCAAACTCTGCCCTAATATTCTCCAGCATCCTGATCAAGACTTCAGCTCCTTAGAAAGTCAATGTATGAACAGTTAGTAGTAATTATACCCATGGGGAGGAAATGAGGTCACAGAATAAGCAGAGCTCTGAACTCAATAATGCCTGGCACAGGGAAGAAACTCAAGAGTTGCTCACTCTCCTTTCCTTGTTCTTTTGTTATTATCTAGTTGACACACATACTTCTGTTCTTCTCATATCAATTACTTTCAGAAATGACTAATTTTCTACATTTAATCACATGGGAGTTTCCATAAATAATTAAACCCTGATTTTAACATAATTCAAAACATTTTTTAAAAGCTTTAAATAATTTTACATTGGGAAAGCTGTATTTATGAAGTTTAGTGTTTTGTTAATATACACATATCTTATGAAATTAAGGTAGATATCCTCCTAAGATACTATGACAAACCAAAAGAACAGTTGTGTGGAGTGCAGTCCAATTTTCTGGCACTCAAACATCTAGCATTGTATCAAGGTAATAAGCAATCCCTCTGGCTTCTTTTAGCATTCCCTCCCGGAAGCACTAAGAATTAGTCAATAATTCATTCTTGGTCAGGATTTGTTAGATGCCTGCAACAGTGAGAAAAATTACGTGTCTTTTCTTCTTTAAATCAGTTTGCAGATAAATGAATATCTACCAATCAAGTTTGTGTTTGAACTACAGAAATGGTGCATTTCCTTGCAAGCAAATTTCTTGAACATAAATTAAAAGTCAGGAATATGCATCATTGAGAAATGCTTGGAGACCTCGGCTCTCATGCACAGAGCTAAATCTTCAGACTTACTTAATAACAAAGTTAGACTTTTCCCTTACATAGATGAAGTTTGACAAGAGCTGCAGAAGAGAGGTGCGAAGGAAAGTGCAGACCCTTGTTCAGATATAATAAAATCATCTTTAAGGTGAACCACTGACAAGTTTCTACAAGAGAAAAACTGCCAAGTATTGTCTGTAGCAAAGCCCAGCATAACTCAATGAAGATTACACCTTGATTTATTTTTCATTTCAAATTGTGCTTGTGTGTGTGTTTCCTCCCCCTTCCACCCACTCATTTCCCTGTCTCCGAGCTTCTTTTTAGTAGAAGGCGGTTTGGCAGAACAAAGGTGTCAGAAGAAATTCAGGCAGACTGACTGAATGTTGCCTGAACACACAATGGAGTTTGCAGTGTGACTCAGAAAAATAGAGCCCAGTTATTAAATCTCAAGAACTTTCTCTAACTGAAGAGAAAAAAGATGAAAAAAAAGAAAAGGAAAAAGACAAAAAGCAGGATTACCAATGTAACACAGCAGAATGCCTCCAATTGAAGAGTCACTAGTCATTTAAGATTTGATTACATTGAAAAAGCTTATATTTGTAAGTGGTCTTTAATCCAATCAACGTAAAAAATGAGAATAAGGAAAATTCACTTGTTCTGTGAAATTTATTTTCACCATTTAATAGAATGAACTGTAGACTGGGTACCTACTCTTCGTTGAGTAGCCCAAAATAATCGACTGTAATGGAGACATCATTCATTAAAATGAATCTTCTCTTGTTTCTGCTGAATTTGGTTCTTTGAACGTAGAGCTACTTTCTTAGGTAACTTTATCCCTGCTTTTCCAGCTTTTTAATGTCTCACAGTAATTAGAAATATTAATAATTAACATCAAAAACATTAGTAACACCTTTATAAAAATGTCAAAATGTAATAATTTTGACAGATGTGGCAGGTACTGCCTATGTTGGAGTAAAGCTATGTATATGCCTTAAGTGTGTGGGAAGTGGGCTTGTAAGACTGAGGCATGATATGGAAGGGCTTGGAGTAAAATCAACTCAAAAGGTCTGCACATGGGTAAGAGTAATGCCAAAGGTTTTGGTGGTCTCAGTTACTCAGAGAGCAGGTCATTCAATTCTCACAGGACACCTTTATTGTTTTGTTTTCTGTGATGGAAAGATGAAATAATCACCAACTTCCATTTTTCTCTATTCACCAAGTCTTGAGAAACAGCCTTGTCTTTAGTCAGTGGCAGGGAATATTCAAATTTTAATATATTTAGGTACATCGATACAGGATCATTTCTGAGACAGAGGATATCTGACTTCTGTTTACAAAAGTATAAATTACTTGGGAAAGGTGAAATCAAAGAGTTAGAGATATGGAAAGAGATTAATTTTTATAAACTAACTTTGGGAAAAATTATTAGGAAATGAACTCACATTCACATGAGACTCCAGGAGCTAAGGCTAATCTAACTAACTCCAAAGATGTTGGCAGTATGATTCTATCTTTGTAATACATAATGCTCCAGAAGAGTTAAAAATAAACAATTTGAAAGATTAATAGGCATATTTGAATAGACATAAAATAAACATGTGTTATAATTTTCAATTATTTTCTAAACAAAGAAGCAAATATAGTCAATGTTACTTTTAAAACAGAGGCATACATGCCCAGGAATGTTGAAACAAATTTGATAACAGAGACAAATGCCCCACTGGAATATATAAACGGGTATTTGTGTTATGTTTTCAACCAGCAGGAATTAATTTGATGTTATTACTACTAGATGAAATAAATTTGTATAGTCATTTATAGTATTATTTGTATTACCAATAGTCTTTTGCAACTTTACTTTTACAATTTAATCCAAAATCTATCAAATATTCAATATCTCTGTTAATAGAACATTAAAATGATTTCTCCTAGTGAACAAGATTATCCTCTGACAACAACTAATATGCTGCTAAGCAATGCCAATGGCATCTTTTGTCCATGTTCAAGATCAGAAGTTTCTTAATCTTACACTAGAAGGATAACCATTGTTATCCCCCATCTTCACATTATTTCAACAGAAGAGAGTCTAGAAGAAAGAAGGAGGCCAACAGAAACTTAAGATGAAAATGAATTAATGGAGGAATGCGACATGTATGTAGTCAAAATTCAAAATGCAAGTGAAAGAAAATATCTATATGACACCCAATATTATATATAATGAACATACACGAGTAAAAATAAATAAATATTTTTAAAAGGCTTAGATGTTCATTAAGGTTTAGAATTGATATTCACATTTGAAAATAGTAATTTTGGCATGTTTCTTCAATTTTGGAAATATCCAAAATTGAGAAGAGAGTGAATTTCATTCTCCAGTCATTAGTAGTCTTTTGTAAAGTTTATTTTATTGATTTATCTTTCTTTAGAGAAGAATCATCAGGACAAAGTGTAATATTCCTGTATTAGTATCATCATGTAAAGGACATATGTATGTATCCAACTGCTTGTGTAATGTGACACTTGGGATTTAAGTAGCTTTAACTTTCTATCTTCCATCTGCAAATCCTACTCCTAGTTTTTGGTGAAGAATAGTATGATACAGGTCCTATTCTAGATATCAAGCTAAATACCAGGGTTTGGAATGAGGAAAGGAAAGGAAGAAATATACTAGGATTATTGTTTCAACAGACAAAAGAAATAATTTTAAAAGATATATCCAGATCTAAAGGATCCAGTGACAAATTGTGCCGATAGGAGTTGGAGTTATAATCATTTCTGTATCCAAAGAATAGAATCCAGCTCTCCAAAAAAGAAGGACAATAACTGAGACTAGCAACAGTAGCTGCCCATATTCTCATGGTAACTATGTTCCCCAAAAATCTATTTGAAGTGTACCACAAGTAAGACAATGAGGGATCCTCCCCCAAGTTGGTTCTGATTGGTAAATAAAAGATGATGCAGAGCAGATAGAAGCAGGACTTTTAGGATTCCCAGGCAAAGGGGGAGATGGAGATCTGCCATGTTGGGAAGAGAGGAGAGAAACCAATCCTAAGCCATGTAGGACAGAGCATAGCTGCCATGTAGGAGCCAGGGGATCAAGGTACAAGAGGGCTGCATGTCTGGGTCTAGGGCAGCAAAGATGGAATATAAACTTTAGTAAATAATAACCCAGGAATATCACAGAGAGGGTGGATTAGTTATGTGGAGGTTAGGAAGTGGCCCAACCATTGAACTGTTTAAGGCTTATAAAATAAAAAGGTTGTGTATCTTTGATTCAGGAGCAAAGAACATTGGGGCAGGAAGGCATCCATCGCTGCAGGGACTAATTTGAGTAGCATTAATTTGGTACCACGAAAAGTGGCTACCTGAAGAGAACACTAAGCAGAGCAAACAAAGTGTAAAATATTAAAAGGCAAACTTGGTATATGTATAGCAGGGTAGCTTTCTGGGGACAAGAGTCTGCTCCTGACTAATTTTATCTCTTATATAATTGGCTTTAAAAATGGCCAGGTGTAGTCGTGGATTCCTTTAATCCAAACAGGCACTTGGAGGAAGAGGCAGGCTGATGTCTATGAGTTTATGGCCAGCCTGGTCTACATAGCTAGTTTGGGAACATCCAGAGCTACATAGTGAGACCTTGTCTTAAAAGAATGAAAGAAAAGAGAGAGGACAAAGGGAAGAGAGAGAGAAAGGAGAGAGAGAGAGAGAAGAGAGGGACAGAGGGAGAGAGATAGGCAGAGAGAGAGAGAGAGAGAGAGAGAGAGAGAGCAGAAATTTTTTCAATTATTTGAATATTAGGTATCATTTATGGTTGACTTACAGTATTAGTAGATTTGCTGTGAATTGATTAATAAAAATGTTAAAACTTGGGTAGGAATGATAGACTTGCAATTAGGAAATCCTAGAATTCAAGGCACAGGGCACAAATCTGAAATGATAACCCTGTCTTTACTCTGTTGTCTTTTCAGAGTCTTGTGATCATTTTCTCTGTCATTCAGGGTTGCCTTTGACTGGCTATCATTATGAACATACTAGTAATTGTCAGCTGTTATTTACTTTGCAATGTATAAATATGTTCTTTAAATTAATTTTAAGAAACAGTCATATAATTTCTCTTTCAAAATCCTATTCTTTACAGATTGGTTAATTATAGTGACATGGTATTTCACTCTTTCTTAATAGTTCTGTATCTTTTCCATAAGTTTTAACCTCCAATCTTTTACAGCATCTATATTACAGCATGTAAATATTATGTATTACAGCATATGTATATATATACCTACATATATATAGTATGTGGATATATAGCATATATGTGTATATAATCTTGAATCAGCCATTTTGTGCTTAATATAGCATGTACTTATACTATAAGCTCACTAGAGCTGATTACTAAATATTCAGAAATTTTGTGCTGATGATTAAATTTACCACTGTAAGAGTATTTATCATCACTTAAATTTTAGTCTTACAGCTGAATTATCTACTTTATACATAAAAACAAATTAAGATACTAGAAGAAAATGAGGCTGTTCATAGAACTAGAATATAGGCAATTTCTGTTTGTTTCCATGCTATGTTTTGTGATTCTGAGTTACTATAAGGAAACACTAAAATGGAATTAAATAAGTAATTGCATTCCATCTGTTTAATCTATCTCAGTGTAATGCTTATAGATATAAGTAGGAGATATAACAGCATGATGGTACAGACTTCTGCAAAGCAAACCAGGAACGAGTGTGATTGTAAGAGAAGATGTTCCAACAGTAAAACTCATCCTTTATAATAACTGTTTGACACTAGGCCTTACAGTTGAGTTTTATTTCAGTTACAGTTCAAATACAGTCAAGTTAGTTCAATCTCAACATGATGGAATAGTGTCTCCTAATTAATAAACAGTATTACAACCTGATCTCTATAATAAGTTCCTGTGTCAAATGAAGCAGTCAGCAAAATGTCAAGGATTTTCAAGAATATATGTATATTTTAGAATGCATAACATAATTATGTACGAATACGTTATAAAGGCGTTTCAGTCTGTCTGAGGTTGGCTGTTGTCGAGTAGCTGTGAGGCCAGCGCACTGCAGCCCTGATGGAGGCCGATGTGAATCGGAAGGCCTATCCCCTCGCAGATGCCCACCTCATCAAGAAGCTGCTGGACCTTGTTTAGCAGTCGTGTAACTATAAGCAGCTTCGGAAAGGAGCCATTGAAGCCACCAAAACTCTCAACAGAGGCATCTCGGAGTTCATTGTGATGGCAGCAGACTCAGAGCCCTTGGAGATCATCCTGCACCTCCCTCCGCTGTGTGAAGACAAGAATGTCCCCTACTTGTTTGTGAACTCCAAGAAGGCTTTAGGATGGGCCCGTGGCGTCTCCAGGCCAGTCATCGCCTGTTCTGTTATCATCAAAGAAGGCACTGAACTAAAGCAGCAGATCCAGTCCATTCAGCAGTCTATTGAAAGGCTCTTGGTGTAGGCTGTGACCTCTGCCCTTTCTTGTCCACTCCCACCCTGTTTGTGTATCATACTGTTTGTTAGTATGTACTGGTTTCAGCCAGTTTCTACTATATTGTACTACATCTGTTTTTGTACTTTTATTTTTGTCTTATCGGGATTATTTTTCACCATCTCCTCATTCTCTTCTACCATTGTTTAGTCTTTAATAAAAATGAAATGACAAGACAGGTGAAAAGCAGGATGTCACCATTTAACAACAGGAAGAACTAGGAGAAACTTAAGCCAGGGACTTTCATCTGCAAACTTATCCCAGTGGACAGGGCAGGATGACAGTAACACTGGTCCCTTGTGCCTTTGATATAAGATCTCCATAAATGTTACCATCACTGAGGAACTTTCTGTGGATAGCAGTATCTCCCACCCCTTATCATTTGAAGAAATATAATGTTAGGCCTATGTTTGGGTGCCATTTATTAATGTCCTGTGTGCTTTTGATGTATGCAACCTTATATTCTCCTGCATCTTGAGGCAGTGACAGCCTAAAGGGATTCTGTGGAAATCGTGGCTATTTGGCTTGAACTTATAGCAGAGACAATGCTAGCAGGAAACATCCTCTCCTTGGTAAATGGGGATTTCTTGTGGAGCTGTTTGACACCTGTGTTGGGAGCCTCTATCCTGTCCCTCCCATAGCATGGGTCAAGTGTATCCTCCCTCACATGAAGAAAGTGATAACATGTTCATTATTGAGCTTACTAATAAAAATGTTCATATTTCATTTAAAAAAAGAATACATTATATAATTATATAAATATATAATATTACATAAATATAAACATTTATGCATAATACAAGCTGAGCACTCCCATTTTTAACTGATTCCATCACAAGGAAATTTTGCCAGTTACCCTTCACACTACCAAACAAATATTCTCACTCTGGGTCACACCTTGCTGTCCTACTTGCTTCTTAAGGTCACATGCTTTTCTCCAGAGCGTAGCCGGTTGTCCTTTTCACAGGAGCTGTCACACTCTTCTCTGTAGAACAGGCTCTTGGCAGCTTCTTTTTCCTTAGCTGGGCAGGTAACACTGTTATTCCTTGTAATTTGTGGCTGAAGCTGACCAGCCATTCTAAAGACAAAAGATACTAACTCCTTTCGGTCCCCTTCCCGAAGCCTTGAGCAGGCTCAATAGACCTTAAGTGTTTGCCACAGTTTGAACCTTAATGACCCAGGTGGAGTCAATTTCATACAGGAGTAGACTGCTTGCTTTGCAACATAATCCAGCTGAAACGAATCAACATAATCCAGCTGAAACAGGATGGGTCTGGAAAAATGCAGTGCTGACTACTACACTTTGAGCTTTGATCAGAAACTTATGTCTTGGCTTCCTCCTTCTCTTGTACCCCGTTCTTTTTCATTTCCAGCCCCCCTTTTAGGTACCCAGCCTCCCT
>JADRCD010185968.1:0-22728 GCA_019843815.1 Montemys delectorum | reverse complement strand
CAATAATATGAGGAATTAGAAGTTTGTTGATTGTCATCCAATGATCTCTCCAATTTGGTAATTGGAGAAATAGTCCAACATTGTACAATCTACATACACTTTCAGCTTGTTTGTTTGTGACGGTGTCTTGCTGTGTACAACATAAGGGTCTTGAAATCTTGCTTCTCCTATCTCAGCCTCTTTATTAGTAGTATTGTTTATTTCATGTCTTTACACTATACTATGGTTTTCAGAACAGCTTATGTATTTCAAAAGTATTTATATACCCAAAAGAAATATAGACAATTAAATTGGGAAGGGGCTTGTAAAAGAACAACAAAGAGTGAGACTGAATGATTTGCCTGATGTTTGTAACTCTTGTATCAAGTTTGAAGAAGAGGACTTTATAAGTTACTCTTTCTTTGAGATGAATGCTTTTCCAAATTATCACAGCTAGTGAACCAAATTCTTACCCTCACCCAATGTCCGTGCCACCCTCCAAGCAGAACCATTGTTCATTGAAACAGTTGGTGAATGACTTTATGGATAGACCATCTTAATACACACACCATTTCTTAAATGAATGTAACCTGTTCTGTGTGGGCTGAGAAAAAAGTCACTCACTCAAGTCAAATAGCTTTGACCATAGCAGGAAGTCTGTATCCAAAAATCGAGCCTACAATTCATTTCTTGGCGCAGCAGAACTATCAACTCTCAGCTTAGCTACAATGGAGGTAAAATCCTTTGGTGATGTGAGGGTCATTGAAGTACAGCCTTATTACAGTGAAATCCAATGTCTAAAAATTGTTTTTATTTTGGGCTTGTACTACAGAAAGAGCCAAGATTTTAAACTCTACTAAATACAAAACAAAAAAAAAGACTTTATATATTTATGTTCATTTAGGAAAATACCAGTAGTGATGTATTATTTTGAAGTATACAGTTAATATGTTTGGAGTTATTTAAAATTTATATTGAGAAAAATGTATTTTCACTATTGCTATAGACGAGCATCTACATACGAGTGTTAAATTGATTGTTGTTTTATATCAAACAACTTTCATAATGCTTATTTGTATTGTTATAATATTTTATAAATTTTAAGAAATATGACAAAAAAGATATTGTAGGTATTGAAGGAGGGTCTCTGGGAGGAGTTGGGGTACAAAAGGGGAACAAGAATGTGATTTAATTCTATTTACTTAAAATATGTTTTTAAATGTTAACAAATTCAGAGAAATTGAAATCATGTATCTTTTCTCATAATAATGCAATAAAACTTAAATCAATATAATAAATAAAAAAGGAAGTTTAATCTTATATTACTGATGCCCATATAGTCTTATCTGGGAAGAATTTTCATTTATTTTCCATTTTGTCACTCACATCTCTTTAGTTTTATCTTAGAGCTTGATGTACAGATATCTGAAAATACTTATTCTTCAGTGATCTTATTACTTAGGAGTGTTTTTTCTGATATATTTAAAGATAGATTATTTTCTGCTGTCTTCTGTTTACTTCGACAAACTGTACGGTAGGTTGTCCTGATCATTGCATTTGTTGTCTTTGATTTGTATATTTTGTCCTTTTAAATTCATTGACTTTTTGGGTGTGACTTTATGGTTGACTTTTACAGATAATATCGTCTTATAAGTGAGTACATGCCATGTTTGTCTTTCTGGGTCTAGGTTACCTCACTAAGGGTAATTATATCTAGTTCTATCCATTTGCCTGCAAATTTCATGATGGCATTGTTTTTAACATCTGAGTAATACTCCATTGTGTAAACCTACCATATCTTCTTTAGCCAAGTGAATCCTTGCTTGATGAGGAAATGTCCTTGGGGATACATCGCCTAACTCTGAAGATGAAATCATTGTGCCTGCTTTGTGTATTTTATAAAGTCATGTTAGATGAGGACCATTTCCAGGCCAGCAGAACTGCCTCTGTGGCCGAGAAGTTGTGGTTTGAGAAGAGCTGGTCAGATTTCAAATCACGTCATTGAATTTGCTTCATGGTATATAGAAAATTAAGCCGCTGGCCAGGCACTGCTGGGGGTATGGGTGCTCTCTTCTTCTGAGGACTATTTCAGAAGAATCTCTCCTTCTTGAGCTCCTATGTAACTCCCTACAATGTGACTGGAAGGTTTCTTACGTTCTGTATTAGATTTTATTTGTCATAGGTATCTTATGAGTCTTTTTAACATAATGTTTTTATTGAACATTTGGAAATTCCACAAAATGTATCCCGATCATGTTTACTTCACCATCTTCCCAGGTCCACTCCTCACTCTTGTGGGCTCCCAGAAAGCAGAAGATGAAAATAAATGAATTCTAATTTGTGTTGCCCTTATACTCATTGGAGCATGGTCAAACTTACAGTGTCAACCCCTTAAAGATAATGGAGTCTGTAATCACAGGGCAAGGGATAAAGTCTTCTGTGCTATTGGAATTGTTCCTCCCAGCTTCTGTTCTCAGCTCAATTCTTGCCATGCAGGATGAGCCATGTATCCAGGACAGGTAGCGCAGATATATGACCTTCCGTACTCACATACTTTCTATAAACTATAGATACTATATAAACTGTAGTTTATCTTAGTTTGGATACTTCATTTTCTTAAATTATACCTAGGTCTAGGGGGGTCTTAAAAAAAAAAAAAGAAGCAAAGGAATCGTCTTTTAAATATTTTTCCAGGCTGGTGAGATGGCTCAGTGGGTAGCACTGACTGTTCTTCCAAAGATCCTGAGTTCAAATCCCAGTAACCACATGGTGGTTCACAACCACTTGTAATGAGATCTGACACCCTCTTCTGGTGTGTCTGAAGTCAGCTACAGTGTATTTATGTATAATAATAAATAAATCTTTGGGCCGGAGTGAGCATGGACTGAGCAAGTGGGGCTGACCAGAGAGAGCAGGGTTGACTAGAGTGAGCAGAAGTCCTAAAAATTCAATTCCCAACAATCACATGAAGGCTCACAACCATCTATACAGCTACAGTGTACTCACATACATAAAATAAATAAGTAAATCTTAAATATTTTTCCTGGGACTAACCTAGGTATTTTGTTATTTCAATATGAAAAAACTGTTGAGTTCAAAGGAAACATTGTAACAAAACAACAATAATAAAACCCAGTGGTGGTTGGCTTAGATCTGCTTAGGGTTATAGTTGCAGGGTTAGCCTACCTGTGGCTATAAAAATTACTGTATGTGCAGGCAAAACAAGTAAAACAAAACTCCAGCCTTTTCTCTGTGTTTCTGAAATGCATTAGAACTTATACTTTATAAAGGATAAGGAAAGGGAGAAAATGGGCAGAGCCAGAGGCCATTTGAGGAGCCTCCTTGTCTCCTGTTCCTTGTTTTCTTTCTCCTTTTTTTTCATAAGTATTTTACTCATAGCTATAGAAAGGTAACACATTCACATAAATGTGTATATAGATATATACATAATACACATGTAGTGTGTATATTTATAGCATTAATTTAAAATTTCAATTAATTAATTAATTAATTAATTCACTTTACATCCTGGTTGAAGGCCCCCTTTCCTCTCAGTCCCCACCTCAAATAACCCCTCCTCCATCCCGCCTCTCTTTCACCTCTGAGAATGGGGAGGTTCCCCCTAGGTACCAACTCACTCTGCTACTTCAAGTCACTGCAGGCCCCTCCCTGTCTTCGGTTGGTGCCACATCACCTCCAGTAGGATCTCTGTGACAAGTTCCACTGACTGAGATGGTTGGGGGAGGCCTCCTGAAACCAGTTGTGGAACTCTTTGCTGGAGAAAAAAATTTTTGAGCCGTATTTCTCATGGCAATCTCTCTGCTTTGTTTTCTCTTGTTCCTTTTCTAACTTACATGTTCGTGATAGCCTAGGCCAAGATCTTGAATGAGAATAATGGGTAAGAAACCATCCCCTGAGATGGGGTCACTAACATGACCTTATTCCTGGGGAAACCAATGCTATACTTTTTAAATCATTTACAAAACTATTATGGTAGATAGAAACTTTCCCAACAATAAAATTTCATATGGCTACATGTGTGTCACTGGAGGTGGGTTTTGGTATATGGTAAAGAAAGCCTTAATTAGAAAGAATTAAAATTTATAATTCTTTTTTTTTTTTTTTCAAGACAAGGTTTCTCTGTGTAGCCCCAGCTGTCCTGGAACTCACTCTCTAGACCAGGCTGGCCTTGAACTCAGAAATCCTCCTGCCTCTGCCTCCCAAGTGCTGGGATTAAAGGCGTGTGTCACCATTGCCCAGCAAAATTTATAATTTTTAAAATTTATGCACTGAAGATTTATAAAGAATCAGGCATTAGATGTTGAATAGTAATTGCCCATATGGGGCTTGAGAGTTAGCTCAGCGGTTGAGAGCATTGATCATAAACATTTATTAACTTGCTCCTGGAAGTATGCAACTAGCCTGGATGACTGGCCCCAATGAATACATCTTTTTAGAATTTTGTTATATTTTGACTTATATTAATTATGGTGTTACTTGTTCTGTTTTTAATTGTTTCACGGGATACAGTTTCTAAGAGATACTTTTGTGCTTTACTGTGCCAAATGATTTTTGTTGGTATTTGTGATTATTTCACTGGAAACAGTTCCCAAGAGATGTAATGTTTGGGTTTTAATGTATAAAATCTCTGTTTGAAAGGAAGACCAAAAGGTGGACATTTCATTCCTTCTTAAAAGGGGGAACCAAATATCCATGGAAGGAGTTGCAGAGATTAACTATGGAGCAGAGACTGAAGGAAGGACAAGCATATAGCTATCTCCTGAGAGGCTCTGACAGTACCTGACTAATACAGATATAGAGGCTTACAGCCATCACTGAACTGAGTACAGGGTCCCCAATGAAGGAGTTAGAGAAAGGACCATAGGAGCTGAAGGGTTTGCAACCCCTTAGGACGAACAACAATATGAACTAACTAGTACCCTCAGAGCTCCCAAGCACTCAACCATCAACCAAGGACTATACATGGTGGGACTGATTGTTCTGGCAGCATGTGTATAGTAGAGGATTGCAAATTCGATCATCAATGGGAGGAGAGGCCCTTGGCCCTGTGAAGGTTCTATGCCCCAGTGTAGGGGAATGCCATAGCCAATAAGTGGGAGAGGGTGGGGTAGCAGGCATGGGGAGGGGGGAGGCAACAGGGGTTTGTTCTTGTTGTTTTTGTTTGTTTGTTTGTTTGTTTTTTGGAGGGGAACCTGGGAAAGGAGAAATTTACATGTAAATAAAGAAAATACCTAATAAAAAAAGCTCTGCTTGAGAGCTGCAAAATACACTTACATTCAAACTGCCTCCGTGTTTGTTTCTGTTTGTTACCACTGAATCCTTACCCACCTGGCCTTGAGAACCCACATCCCAGGGACTCTCTTACTCGGCTGGGGTGGTCGGTGGCAGGTTTGCCACTAGGGAGTGTCTTTCTTAATTTTTATTTAGTAATTCCTTTAACCCTTTTCTTTTCATCAATATCTTTATTTAAAAAATAAAATCTATGCCATTAAAATTATTATTTGTATCCTAAAGCAAGATCAGAGTTTTTATATGACTCACAAATGCTATTTTTAAATAGACAGTTACATTTGACTGTAGATTAAACATTCCTATTTATTTTCTCTTGGTAATAATTTTGATATAATGTTATTTGACCATTCTCTAAAAAACTAACTTAGTAGGCCAGTAAACATATGTGTCTCCTATTGAGCTCATGAGTGTATTTTGAGATCTTGCTCACAAATACTAACACTATCAACATTCACAAAACTCCTTCCCCTTTTACCCGACATTCGTCTTTGACATTTACCCAATAGAGTTTTGCATACAAAGGAAAATGTGGTATCAACAGTGACCTCTGCTCTCTGGGTCTTTAGCTCAGTTTTCCTAACAAGATAGATTCCATAGTCATCCCCACTTAAAATTTTCAGCTGTAAATAAGCAAAAACTTAGTCTTAGCTCATCAAAATTAGGCTAAGGAATTTCCCACTGTATGTTAGCACTCTGCCATCAAAGAAATGACACATAAGGCAAAATCATTGTAAAAGAAGGCCAGAAAGAATTTTTAATTGTCTAATTGTAAGTCGTGAATGTTTTATGTGGCATATTGCAGGAAATTTTTTAGCTAAGTAACAATCCTAGAAAATAATTTCTGACGTCTCTTAGCATGGAGTTGTATCAAAAAATTATTATCCCAAGAAGGAAAGAAAAGAGAAACCAGACCTCTGGCCCATTGCCCACCCTATAGAAAGGTCTGTGATTTAGATATCTATGACATTTAGACATGTGAGTCCTCTCCTTCTTGGAAAAAGATAAATGCTATAGACAGAAAAGATGTAGGAAGTTCTCAGTGTCAGCAGCTGCCAGTTTTCTGAGGTCATCTTTGTTCATTCAAGTGAGTTCTGAAACTATCAGAGTTCATCCTTGAAATTAAAACAACCTGTGATCCCTTAGAGCAATAGTGTAGGACAAAACCAGACAGCAGTGGTAATTGTATGCAATGTAGATTAGACAATAAAATGGTCTTCATACAGACAATGAAATGGTCTGTAGTAGTGTCTGAAATGACACTGCATTAGGATGGAAAACAGACATGAATTTAATCTCAAATATCTACATAATATTGTGCAATTCATTCTCCATGCCTCATGTGATTAATATGAACATAAAACCAATCAATGCATATAAAGATTTTAGAATACAACATGGCACATTTGATGACTTAGTAAAATTAATTGTCACAGGAAAAATTGTTATTTTATAAAAACAATTCCTAGCTTGTTAACTGTAAAACGTTACATAACTAATCAGTTTTGCCAACATTTACCTTTCTGCCAATGACACAGATGTTACTTGAATGCCTTATTGATTTATTTCCCCTTATTTTATGTTTTAAGTTTTGTGCATTCATTTTTCTGGTCTCATAGTGTGTCCTCTAATCACATATCCACTGTATACTTATGATACTGATAATGCTAATGCTGAAGCCTAATCATAATGATGAAATCATTATGAGAACCCGTAAGCAGTATAATCATCAGCCCCTAAAAAAAAGATGTGGAAGTCACAGTTTGATACGGCGAAACATGCGGAATATGGCACGGCGGATCTCCTTTGTCTTGGCACTGTAAATGAGAGGGTTGAGCACAGGAGGCACAAAGAGATAGACATTGGACATGAGGACATGTATGTATCGTGGGGCATGCTTCCCAAAGCGGTGGACTGTAGAGACCCCTATCATTGGCACATAAAATGCAAGTACAGCCAAGATATGTGACACACAGGTGTTGAGAGCTTTAAGGCGTTCCTCATGAGAAGCAATGGCCATAACTGAACGCAGAATGAGCACATACGAAAGGAAAATAAAAAGCAGGTCCATGCCAAAGGTAGACACAAGGACAAAGAGCCCATAGATACTGTTGATGGTGATGTCAGCACAGGCAAGCTTCATCATGTCTGGGTGCAGACAGTAGGAGTGGGAAAGAACATTGGATCTGCAGATAGGTAGTCTCTTGATGAGGAAGGGCAGAGGGAAAAGGGTGATGAAGCTTCGAGCAGTCACAGCTAACCCCATCCCAGCAATGAATTCATTGGTGAGAACCGTGGCATAATGCAAGGGGTCGCATATGGCTACATAGCGGTCAAAACTCATAGCCAGCAGAATCCCTGACTCCATCATCGAGAAAGAATGAATGAGGAACATCTGGACTAGACAGGCCTCAAAAGCAATGCTGCGGGCATCAAAGCAGAAGGTTCTGAGCACAGTGGGCAGTGTAGCCATGGACATGGCCACATCACTGAAAGACAACATGGACAAGAAGTAGTACATGGGAGCATGGAGGCTGGGCTCCACTTGCACAGCCTGCAGGATCACAGTATTTGCCCCAAGGGCCACAGCATACATCACACATAGGGGTCCTGCTAGCCAAGGGTGGAGGCTCTCCAGACCAGGGATACCAGTCAGAAGAAAGGAGGCAGGGTGAGAGACATTGAACAGCGCCATCATAGGGAGAACCCAGGATGTGTCTTGCGGTCAGATCTTCTTGCTTGGAGAATTTCAAGAGCTGTGTTTACTGGAGGACAAGAAACTCAGAATTAACAGATACAGTGAGGCAATGTTTACAATTACAAGCCGCTGCACTCATGAAACCATTGGTTTGGGAATGGTGTGGGCACACTGCCTTTCTTCATATTTTATGATCACTGGCTACAAACCAGGATATTTCCCTGTTTCACGATGTAGAATGACATTGTATAAAACTTCAGAAATAGCAGTTAGCCACGAGACACATGTTTCTACAATGTTATTCACATTTTCATAAATTTTATACATATCATTCAGGAGAAATATGTAAACAGTAATTGAAAAGGTTCATGGCTGCAGAAGGGAAGCAGTTGTTGGAATCACCAATAACTCTTGGAAGTACTTAAATATTTCCTTGAAAACAGTTTAATTCAGATATTTCATTAATTATGCAGACAATTCCCCAAATGGGTTTTTTGACAATTTTAGAAGTTTATGCATTTTATTTATATGTGTATGTTTGCTTGCATTTGTTTGCATACCATGGAAGGAGTTACAGATGGTTGTGAGCTGCCATATAGGTGCTGGGAACCAAAGCAAGGTTCTTACGAAAGCAGCAAGTGTTCTTAATGGCTGAGCCAACTCTGTTTATCATGGTGAACACTTGGGAAGTAAGGGGAAGGAACAATAAGAGATTGAGGTAGTTGAACATCAGTTTTCATTGGACAGAATGAACAAAAACAACAAAATGCTTTTTTTTTTTAAATCAAAATAGTACACACTTTGTGTCAGGAGAAGACTGATTCTTTTGAATTGGGTGGTGCTTCAAAACCTACCAACCACAGTGACACACTTCCTTCAACAAGGCCACATCTAATCCAACAAGGCCACACTTCCAAATAGTGCCACACCTGGGCGGGCTGTGCATATTCAAAGCACCATATCTTTGAAGGCAACTATTAACTTTTTATTTGTATAAGGTATATTAAATATGCAGAAATTTAAATATAATTAATATAACTTGAAATGATATAGAGAAAAACAGGGCAATTACAAAAAGTAAGAAAATGTTCCATATATTTGTACAGAGACTTAAAGTAAGTTCTATTTTGGAAAAATTACAAATTCTAAATATCCAATAGGTATACTATTTTTCAAAGTATAGGATGCTATTGTGCCAAAAAGAAACTTTTATATCTTCATAAAGTCTCAAACACTCCTCAAATCTCTGCTGGTCAAAAGACACATTCATGACTTTGCACTTTGACTGAGCCTGACTCCTATACATCTCTAATGAAACAACCATTCCCACTTTCTTGCTCACAATCTTAACCTTGTGACTCAACAGAACCCCAAATTCCTCCTCCACTATGACATAGAAGTACACACATCATGTTATGTTAATGTTCTATATTTACCTGATGTGTAGGCAGCACTTACATGTACAAACAGATGCATGAGTATTAATATGTTTATTCACATTTATAGCTACATGGATATAGGATATTTTCTCCCAGATGTTTTAATAGCACTACTTACATGTTATACGACAGCCATCCCTCTGTGAGTGATTATATTGTGTGTTATCTTATATCAATGCTTTTGACATGTTCATTATCCCAACGATGGAAAAGGATAGAGAATGCTAGAAGACTTCTCATATGGCTGAGAAGTTTTGACTTTGGCTTTAAGGGCATCTTCCTTTTGGAGAACTCCAGAAATTCATGCAAAACGCAGACTTATGTTCCTTTGTCCAAATTCTCAGAATGTTTGTCACACAAAAGGTATCGATTTCGAGTGATTTAAGGAGAATGGTTTAGGCATGAGGTCAGTAGTGTTGAAGCATGCCTAGTACCCTGACAGAAACAAATACCATTCTCTTGTTTCCTTCCTTCTCTAGTTTCCAAATAAGTAAGGTCAGGCTATGATCTGCAAGTTCCATCTAGTGAGGGGAGAGGAAGAGGAGGAGAGGAGGAGGAGGAGGAGGAGAGGAGGAGCAGGAGGAGGAGGAGGAGGAGGAGGAGAACCAGGGAGCCTAGGTATTAATACTTAAGTCAGTGAGATAGTATATATGCCTCTTTAAGAAGCCTTTCTTGCCGGGCAGTGGTGGCACACGCCTTTAATCCCAGCACTTGGGAGGCAGAGGCAGGCGGATTTCTGAGTTCGAGGCCAGCCTGGTCTACAGAGTGAGTTCCAAGACAGCCAGGGCTACACAGAGAAACCCTGTCTCAAAAAACCAAAAACCAAAAAACAAACAAACAAACAAAAACAAAAACAAAAAAACCCCCACCAAAACCAAAAAACAAACAAACAAACAAACAAAAAAACAAAAAAAGAAGCCTTTCTTGACTTTGGAGAATACTAAGAACCTTGGTGCACTATGGTTCCCAGCATGAGTGGCCACCCCACTGTGCTAACAATGATTTTCTGTTTTCAGTACTCAGCAACTGAGTACCCTTGTCCCTTAAGGTCTGAGCCTTTGAGATTCAGGACTGGTCACCCAGAGTTGATTTTTGTATTTTTCATCTTATTACTTTTACATTTAGGTTTTGTAGCCCGTGCTGTCCTTGTACTTGTGATGCCTCTGTCTCATCCTCTTTTCTTAGGCTAAAGGTGAGTGCCACTATGCCAAATCTTATTCTTTGTAGAGCTACATAGAACAAAACTGGAAAACAAAGAAGAGAATTGAACTGTTAAAAAGGGAACAGAGAGAAGAAAGTCTTGAATCTATATGAAGGGCAGGACCAAAGTCATTCTAAGTCTCAGAACTCAAGTTTTAGAATTTTGGGAAGAAATCATGCCTGACAGATCCACGATTACACTCTTTCCTTAATTGGTGGTGCTGAGATCAGAAGCTTCCTGGTTATCAGTGAATAAGGAAATGTAGACAAAGTTTTAAAAAAAAGTACATTTTGTGTTGGCTATGTCATGTGCAAGGTATTCTGCAGAGAAGTATTCGATTAATTGCACATTTAATCCTTGATGGATATGGAAATAGTCTTAATGATGTATGCTGGTGTCATAGGTCACGGGGAATAAGTGATACATAGTTTACAAAGAGATCTGCAGGACTGTCTGTCTATTCAGGATCTTGAGGAATCATTAAGATGTAAGAAAAGGAAAAAATGGGGAATACAGTTTTCATCTCTGAGCAAAGGTTTTCCAGGAGCCTTTGAACAGGAGGATATACAGCTCAAGCAGCCGTGTGAAGAAGCATGGCCCAGGGTCAAATGCAGTTTTTTTTTTTTTTTTTTTTTTTTTTTTCTTCTGGAAATTTGACTATTTATGTTATTGTAGCCATGTAAAAGCTAATGTGGTAGGCGGAGGGTGCTTTTGGCAGAGGATCAGTGGTTTAACCTCAGCTCTGGTCCAAATTTACTTTTGGAAAAAAAAATCACTGTATCTAATATATGGGTGTCTTGTTAAGGAACTCCATAAATCCTTTTCAGCTTTAAAAATATTATTGAATTAGGTAATGAATATCTATGAAGATTTTCATGGGTCTGGAAAGAAGCGAGAAATATGCAGATTTGGTTTCTAAGAAGGTTTGTTTACAGACTATAAATTTCATCCTATAGCACAAATGAGAAAAGATTAGAAATGTCTTGCTACTTCTGGCTGATGTAGTTAGGCCCTTTAAATGTTCCAGGGACTTTTAAAACAACCTTTTTCAAATGCCATATTGAAAATTTCAGCAAAAATGATTTTTCATACTATGTGAGGTTATATGTTAGTTTTTTCCTTGAAATTGAGATTATAATCACATAATTTCTTCTATGTTTTTTCTACTTCCAACTCTCATATGTCCCCTCTTGTTCTCTTTTAGATTCATATCACATTTTTCATTGTTTTATATGCATGTATATACAAATATGTACCTATGCATACATACACATACACACACACACACATTCCTAAATATCACTTGTTTAGTCAGTATAATATACTTGCATGTTTCAGAACTGATCATATGATATTGAATGATTTTACTGGTGCGTTTTCTTTGGGGAAGACTATTTCTACCACTTAGAATGGAAAATGGAAAAGTTTGATTACCGGTGCTTAAGCTTTTAGGACCAAGGATACTGAATAGTTCTGAGTTCTGAGTCCTCCTTTGCTACCTGAACTTGTGGCAATGTTGCTAAACCTTAGAAAGTTTGACTTTGGCAGCTTAGACGTTGACCACATGAAGCGGGCTATTTGGCTATGTATGGGAGATTGAAAAGGAGTGAGTGAGAGCTCGAGAGTAAGAACCCATTTTCCAACCCCTCGTATTTCTGCCGTCTCTGTTCATCCTTCTAGGAGGTTGCTGTCAGGACATCATATACCTAGTCCTCTTCACTCTCATCTACTCTTATTCAAACTGTCTATCAGAGCAGGATTTCAGAGATCAACTGTCTTAACCCCACGAAGTTTTAGAACTCACCAGAAGACAAGCAGATGAGATACACTCAGAGTATGTTCTTCTGTTGACTGAAGTGAATTTATGCCTGTTACTTTTATATTTCACCCTAATCCCCACAGAGAGAGAACACTTATACTGACTTTTAGCCTGGAAATTCTTCAGGGACCTCTGGTCTCCTGAGGTCTGTAAATGTCAATACAATTAAGCATGCACTTTTTTTTCTTTTTTTTCTTTTTTCTTTTTAGCTGAAAATGATCTCAGCAAATATTCTCACCCCAATATGGCACATTACCTGAAGATTTGTGGACAGACTCTGTTTGGCTCAATATCTGAGGAACCTCAAAATTATGTGCTAGGTAATATGCAAACCCTAGAAATAGTAAAAAGAATGTCTTTTTAAAAATTCTCATCCCTTTGAATGTGTTGAGAGGAGTTAGTTCCTCTTAAATCTTCAATTGAAATTCAGTTGTCTCAATTTCAGGGATCATATCCAGATGATAAGGTATCCTCTGATGAACAGTAAGAATTTATGGTCTGATGTAGCCACACAACTGTCCAGCCTTCAGAGTCACAGCCTTTGATTTTCTTCTGTTCTTTGCTTGCTAGCACTGATCTCTGGCTTCTTCTCTTGTGAAGAGGGAATTTCCATGGTTAACTAAGTGTGTACCTCACCTATTCAATATTCATAGTTGATTTTTTATTTGGTGACCTCATATTTAAAGAAGCTTCATTGTTTTCTCATTCATGTATTTGACTTTAGTGATTATGCCATTGGTGTTTATTTTTATGGGTCCGTTCAAATCACCAATTTCCCTTTGTAAAGGTCATGTATTCATTTAAAGAGGATTCAACCCAAAATCATGCAGCACTCTCTAAGATGTGCACCAACAATGAAACGCAAGGCTTCTGCGCCATGAATACCCAATCTGCATGCTTCAATCACTTCTCACTCAATCCTGAGAAGTGGCAACTTCAAATTATATTTCCAGTTAACACACATTGAGTGCACACCAAGTTCTATTAATGGATGGACTCAGATGTATATGAGTAATATTCCAGAAAGCAACAAAATCAGAGTTAACTTATGGTCCAGTCAAAATATAAGAACCCAAACAATCCATTTGCAGAGTTTATTAACCATATGTCAGAGGGCATGATAGACAATACAAAATTCAAAGGTATCATTGAAAGCAGAAAATTCAGGAAATGGCGTCTACCCCTAGGCCTCGGTGAGGGAAAGGAGCAGTTTAGAAATATTGAAAAGGACAATCTTGAAGGACTGCCACAAATCTGAAAGTCAGAAGTTTCAGGAGAGGGTATGAATTAGGGGGACTTGGGCTCTCCTGAGTTTAGAGGAGAGGCTAATTGAGATTTACCCTTCAAAGGGGTTCAGAGGATGTTTATTGAGTTTATTCTGAGGGATTTAAGAACACATAGTAACTTGTTTCAAGTAATGTTGGAAAGCTGCAAAATGGAACCATGGAACCAACTAGTGGTCCTGGTATTATCACTTGTGCTTACGTGGAGATGCACTGTTGGAATAACACCCCAGAATAAAACAAATACGGCCATACAAACCCCTTCCTGACCATGTTCTTAGTGCCATATAGCCTCAGGTATGGACTGGCAAGAAGGGAACACAGTTGGAAGTGCTTGCATCTAAAATTCACAAAAAATAACACTGAAGAGGGAGTTGCAAGATAAATTATAATATAACGAGTATAATGATTCAAAATGAATTTTGTAGAGAATTTGTTTAGGCAGGTCTCAAAGGAACTGAGGAATTGAAAAGCAGATGGTGATGCATCCTGGAGACTTACAGTAGTCACATACCACTCCTGTGTAATGATGTGAGGTGGAGTTATTAGATTCCGGGAAAGGTCAGTCTAAGCACAGAAGTAATGGAAGTAATGAAACCACTGTGACCTATGCAAAAGACATGCCAAGGTAAGCCTGAAACTGAGATAACATCTCTGAATGCTTCCTGTCAACTGAATTCATCTGAAAATTTGCTCATTCAAGGCTCTAGAATATTCCAAATATAACAATTGAGCATTTCCTATATGGAGACTATAAGCCTTGCCTTGTTAGAATAGTAATATGGTTAATTCATTTTACTTTCATTGTAAAATTATTACTGTAGGGTAAATGATCTCCCATGGGTTTTCATATTCATAAGCACTATGCAAATTGGTAACTCACTCACTGTAGTATCATGATATATTATCAAGTAACTCACAATCTTCTGAGGATTAGAAGTTTTGTTGTACACACCGATCTTCTCTTTAAAGCCAGCTAGATTTCTCTGGGAACTACTTTAGCATTTATATTTTAGTGAACTCTCCTTTTGTCTTTAGAACCTGACCTGTCTCAGGAAGACTGATGGCTGTTTGTTCATAACACTGTCTATTGTCTATGAATAGATGGTCATATGTGATTTCTATCTACCCATGTGCCCATCCTATTAACCACTTAGGAACTCACCTTGTCTTTTGGAAACTTTCCAAGTTGTGACATAATTGTACCTCCCCCTAAATGTGTGAACATTTATGTCATTTATTAAAATTCAATATTTACTTGGTTCTTTGAGTTTCTGCAAATATATAGACTATTAATATTAGTAAATAATTGAGTGTCTAAGTATGTATTTGCAGGGTCTTAGGGTGACTATGCCTGTGTATGGTTTCCTGAATCATGTGAGTGTACTGATAGTCCCAGTCAAGGAAGAATTGACACACTAGTGTGAGTAGATGATGACATCAAAAATACTGAAGCCAAGAATGCAATCCTCTTGGGAGCAATTCTCATTTGTAACAGCTCCCTTATTCGTTGATGCAACCCTGCAAGTTATATCACCTTCCTGTTCCTCTCCTTCACACAGGTGTTTGGGGATTTGGAGGGATTCATAAATTTATGTGCTAGAGAGATGAGCTGAGGCCACTCTGATGGCTGGGCCAACAGCACAGCACAGCCAGCTACTAAGAAAAGACACACCTTCCGTCCAGTGAGTGTTCCTCCCTCAGACTGACTAGAGTGCTTCTTGTCCGGATAGTGTCAGTGCTGTCATTTTTCTAATCTGCACATATCTCTCCACAAATAGACTCAATGCATCTTTTAATGCCAAGGATCACAGGAAAAAGGATAGGTTTCTATCTGAATCAAAGCTCGAATACCAGACTACTTGTCATTGGGCTAAGAGGCTGATGTATTCAATTTATATTTTGTCTTGAGGGTTTTCTGAACTTCTTTTTTGAAAAGCCTTTATTTAGAACTATGATCCCCTGTACCCATCTTTTGTGTATGCAGCTGCAAAAAAAAAATCACATACACACACACACACACACACACACACACACACACAAATGTGCCATTCAAAAGTATGCCTTTTAATTTTGGTTGATTTCTGTGTTGACTGTTTCATAAGAATATAATTAGGCCTCGGCCCTGTGAAGGTTCTGTGCCCCAGTGTGGGGGAATGCCAGGGCCAATAAGTGGGAGAGGGTGGGGTGGCAGGCATGGGGAGGGGGAAGCAACAGGGGTTTGTTCTTGTTGTTTTTGTTTGTTTGTTTGTTTTTTGGAGGGGAAACTGGGAAAGGAGAAATTGACATGTAAATAAAGAAAATACCTAATTAAAAAAAGAATATAATTAGGAAGAATATTATTGTGGTCTGTTAATGATGATACATTTATTATTCCTTGTGTGTGTGTACATGTGGGGAGAGTGTATTTATAAGTAAAGGAGAATATAAAAATGACCAAATATTTGAATTACAGTATATTATGTAGTACCAATAAGCAGCCATAGGTTCTCCTAAACTCTGTAGTACACCCAAACACTTTTAGGGTTATGACTAGTATGCTTACCTTCTCTAGACTCTTGTCACCATCAAATTTCAGTGTGCTTCCTGAGGGTATAAAAATAGGAGGAAAACTCTAGAAATCACAAATGATACAAGGAGCCATTTTACTTATGTTCCAAAGTAGAGGTTAATTTTGGGCTGTCCAGTGTCATGGAAGCATCTTGGGATACTTAGTATAATGTTAGTCTTTTTATGATATGGCTTCTAGTGTTGTGTTCATGTTTCTATTATTTCTTTTGCTGGCATTATTGTGCCTGCTAAAAGACAAAGATAAAAAGAATTCGAAAAAGAGAATTAGTGGAGAAGCTAATGCAGGGTGGAAATGAAAAAGCACTTCTGAAGAGAAGTGGAGGGGAGTGTATTTTGGGGAGGGGGAGCTAAAGGGAGCTGTGCAGAATGAGAGAAGAATCTATGCTCAATAGGAAAAAAAGTAGGTTTTTCCATAGGGGAGGAAAGCTTCAACAAGGCAAGTTATCAACAGTACTATGTTTGAAAGGGAAATCAATGTGCTGCGAAAATGCTTTCCTTACATTTAGAAACAAAGAGGTCATTACAGAGAAATGTGTGGACAGGGAGGGTGTGGTATCTGCAGTGCACTGGAATGAACAGCACTAGCAGGTTAAGGTTGCTGCCATTGAGAGTCTCAGAATCATATTGGGGAAGATGACACTAAAGCAGATAAACTTACCCAATTTGGGTAGAGATTTAAAAGAAAGAGGTTTGACTACGTGCAGGAAACATCTGCAGACTGGAGCTAGAGAGGAAGGTTACCAATATTTTTGATGGGGTGCTTCTGTACACAGCTATTGCCTGAAGACGAAGAACCAGAAGAGGAATGAGATTGAAGGTACTGTAAAGCAGGCTGATAGAATCGGAGTCTGGAAAGAGTGATAGTAATAAAATCTGAAGTAGTGTGCCTGTCTTTGGAACAGGAGAGACTCCTGCTCAGAGAACTGAGGTAAGAATGGATAAAGGTGTGAGTACTTTAAAAATTTAAGTAGCAATAATATTTCAATCAAATATTTTATTTCTTTGGTTAGATGGGCCTGGTTATAGTTTTTTTTAATGTTTGTGGTTTACTATGTGGATTTCAAAGGAAAGAGAGGCAAAGATCAGGGGAACTGTCTCAATAGAGAGGGTATCAGGAAGGATATAAATGAACCAGGAGAAAACGAAGTGATTACAGTGTTTCCTAAACAGTGCATAAGCATTAGAGGGCTAACAGGGAAGTAGAAAACCACAGAATTTAAGATCTGAGACTTAGAACTTTAATTTTTTTGTGATGACAATTTCAGAATGACTATAGCATTGGGAGGTTGAAGCAAAGTCTGGTTAAAAGTTATTTGGTCTGAAATTTGTGGCTGCATGTTGGTTATCTATGCTATCAACTGGGAAGTTCCCAAAGACATGCTCATTTTCCTATTTGATCTATCTTAATTTCTATTTTTCTCTCCAATTCCAGTACATTTCTGCAGTGTATGGGGAAGTGGTAGGCTATTATACCTAATGGTAATGACCAGAGGGCTTTGTGCATGTGGTCTGCATTTGACCATCAACTAACTCTTCATAGACCTTCCCTCTGTCCTAGGGCATATACTGGGCCTGGTAGTACAGAAATAAATGAAGATATGTTCCATTCTTAAAGAACTAATAGTCTAGTAGGCAGGGCAGAATGTAAGCACACATATTTTATCCCTGACATTTTGTGTTGGAGACAGGACATCTGAAAGAAGGAAAGGGAAGAACTTCCCTCACGTCCTCTCTTGGGCCTAATCCTCATCTGTCTTCTCCCACCTGCCTACCATGCTAGGCTTGAATGGCACTCCCTTCCAGCCAGCCACACTACAGCTGACAGGCATTCCTGGGATGCACACAGGCCAAGCTTGGATTGCCCTGATTTTCTGTTTCCTCTACTTCATCTCCATTGCAGGCAACCTCAGTATCCTCGCTCTGGTCATTCGGGAACCTCCTCTACACCAACCCATGTACTATTTTCTCTCTATGCTCTCTCTTAATGATTTGGGAGTGTCCCTATCTACACTTCCCACTGTACTTGCTACCTTCTGCTTCAATTACCGCCATGTTGGTTTTGATGCCTGTCTGGTCCAAATGTTCTTCATTCACACATTTTCTTTCATGGAGTCAGGCATACTACTCGCCATGAGCTTTGATCGTTTTGTGGCTATCTGTGACCCACTACGCTATTCCACTGTGCTTACCAATAGTCGTATCTTGGCTATGGGTCTGGGTATCCTTGCTAAAAGTTTCACTACCCTCTTTCCTTTCCCCTTTCTTGTAAAAAGATTGCCCTTTTGCAAGGGCAATGTGCTACATCATTCATATTGCCTCCATCCAGATCTGATGAAAGTGGCCTGTGGAGACATCCATGTTAACAATATCTATGGGCTCTTTGTGGTAATTTTCACATATGGTGTGGACTCAGTTTTCATCCTTCTGTCTTATGCATTGATCTTGAGAGCTGTGTTAGTTATTGCATCACATGAACAGCGACTCAAGGCACTCAATACCTGCATATCACACATCTGTGCAGTACTGGCATTTTATGTGCCCATAATTGCTGTCTCCATGATCCACCGCTTCTGGAAAAGTGCTCCAGCTGTTGTTCATGTTATGATGTCCAATGTCTATCTATTTGTACCTCCCATGCTCAACCCCATCATCTATAGTGTGAAGACCAAGGAGATCCGCAGAGGGATGCTCAAAGTCTTCCATAAATCCCAGAATTGACGAATACAGCAGAACCGGAGAGAGCTCTGTTAGAGGAGGGAACTAAGACTTGCCTGCTAAATTTAAGAATATTGCTAAAACAAAGTAGAGGCCTCAAGCTTTCAATGGTTTTTTTTGGAAACAATAAAAGAATAAATTGGTGAAACTGTGAAAGGGGATAACATTTGAAATGTAAATCAAGGAAATATTGAATGAAATGAAGAAAAAAAGAATAATCTAATTCATGCAATGATAAACTTAGTTATTGGCCAACGACTGTGAGAGTCCTTCTGCTAGATTCTGAGAATGTTATAGTGGTGAGCATAACACATTGGTAAATGAACAGATATACAGGTCAAAAGATGTAGAAGTAGTAACTGATGCTCTGAAAAGTATTGGTTATTTTTTCAGGAATAACAAAGTACTGCAGGAAAAACTGGTATGAACACAGGGGATTCTAAAATTACAAAGAGTGAGGTGGAAAATTTTAATATAGAATAATCCTATGGAGGTTTGATGTTGATATATTTGTAGAAATAAATGCAGACTACCTTAGGTGGGTAGGGAATAGCTTCTGAAAGCTGACAGAGGTTAGGTAGAGTGCTCCCTTCAGGGTGGGAGGGTGAAGGCACCACTTAGGTCTTGCCAGAAAAAAATTGCCTGAGACAAAATATTTACCCAGAAAAATTTGGAGCCTCAACTCTCCAATTGTGGTCCAATAAACAACACAGTCATGCCTCATAGCTTTTCAGAGAACAGAATCTTCGATTCCACATTTACTTTACCAAATGAGAACTGAATTAAGTAAGAACCTGATGACTATAGATTACGAAGCTTAGCAGGTATCTGAAGACTTTCCAGGCGCTAAGTGTTGTGTGTAAGGTAAGAGTGATAGGACACTAGCACTAAGTGTTTGGAGACACAGTTCTCAGTGTGTGATTTTTCACACCAGCATCGTGAACCACACCTGGAAGTGTGTGGGCCATGCCAACTCCAGGGACTCTTCTCTGAGCCCATGAAACAGAGATTCTGAAGAGTGGACATAGCAGTTTGTGTTTGAATAATTTCCCTCACTTACTCTGATACTGTTACCTTAGAACAGTACCCTGGAGTGTGTGGGCAAAGGCATAATTTCTTTTGTTCAGTCGGGGGATTCCTCCTGAGAAGGATGGGGAGCATGGTCTAAAGACATTATTCAAGCCTAGTGGATGGCTTTTTAAAGTTGGGGGAGACTGAGTTCATCTCAGGAGTGTGCTATCTGTGGTGAAGAGAGCAAAGATGGATTGCCGTCCTATCCCCATGAGGTGACGGAGGTTAGAAGTCATCTTAGCTTCAGATGAGAGTTTGATGAGCATCCTCTAGCCGCCTCACAGTGGCTGCCCCATGATATGCCTCTCTTCCCTCACAGTCTGGATCATTGTTATCTAAACCTACCTGGCATGGAAAAATTTTGATGGGGCTCTCAAATAAGTAGACAGAATTAAAGAGAAAAGCAAGTTATCTTTTGCAATTAGATGAGAGATCAGAGTATTCCATGTGGGTAAATGCCCTAACTAGGAAGCCTCCTGAGAAATCTCTCATTGTAGTGTAAGGCGTTCTACTTAAGTACACTTAAAAGGGTGTACTTATCTCTCCATTTAAACTGTCAGCTGGGTGGAACCTCATGATTTCTTCACAAATGCTAACAGTTTAATACAATATTCAGTTAAATGTTCTATGAGTGTATATTTGTTTTACTAATGTGATTGTAATATTATTTTCATTCAAGTGTATCAAGTGCTTTGACTGTCTTCCCTCATTACCCTCTCTAGTCTCCATTTCCCCTCTGATAGTTCCCTCCACTTCCTTAAGAGTCCTTCTTCCAACTTAGTGTCATGTACACATGTGTACTTGAATTACATGTGGGGGAAAATAATAAAGTCTTCTTTCTGAATTTCTACTACTTTGCAGTGAGCACATAAAATAGTTTATGACATATTATACAGATGTATCATTTTCTTTGGTTTCACTCCCACACAACCTTCCCTTGTCTCTCCTCCTCCCTTCTATTTGTTTCTTTCTTCCTCCAAATAGCCCCCTTTTGTTTCATATTACACACAAATATGTGTACATGCACACACACATGTTGGCACACATGCATACAAGTGCATGTACACACTTATATGCTTACACAATGTACATATGCACACTCACACGTATGTACAGATGCACAACAGACCATATTTGTCTTTAATTTTTCTTGTCCCCTTGTCTATGTCCCTTTAGATTTCTTTCTCCTCTCATAGTTGCCTTTTTATTTCAATATTACCTATGCATTTCATTTCAATTCACACTTAAGTCTAGATTCTTTATATGAGAAAACATATTTGTCTTTTTAAATCTTGATTATTTTCCTTTACAAGATAAACTTCAGTTCAGCCCACTTTCCTGAAAATGACACAATTTCACTTTCTTTCTCTCTGATTAAAATCCCATCCTATGAATATAGCATACTTTCTTTATCCATTTTTCTGTTGGTGTGTCTGTAGGCAAGTTCTACATCTTGGCTCTGTGACTATTGCTGCAATATACATGGATGTGCAAGCCTCTTCCCATGGATTGTCATTTACCAGATACATTTTGTGTTGAGACTTCCAATGTTTTTGTGCTATGCTATGCACTACACTATTATAGTATTATCACTAGCTAAATAAATAAATATTTGAGATTCTTTTATTTATATACTCACTCAATGGAGATCTTACAAAAGGACAAAAACCAAAGGTCCTTAGGGACATGGTAGGGTCACAGCACTTTATGAATTTTGAAATACACACTTCTCCCTGCCACTCTCATGCTGATATGAAACTCTTTCCCCCATTATCCTGTAACCTTACAATATTTTTTTTTGGTTGAAGTTCTCTTGAATTACACAGTCAGGATTCAAAATCATTATCTCAGCTCAACTAATAGTATAACAACACTGGAAGCAGACATTGTTTTCACCTGTTCTTCCAATATTTCAGAGCTTCAGAGGAGAAGAAATCTCTTTGCTAAGCTCCATACTCCTCTCCATTCTTGTACAGTACTTGACAGATAGAGGAGGTAACCTTCCTTCCATTCTTTCCTTAACAAGGATTCATTCCATCAGACACCAAAATGAAGAAGAGGTAACATGAAATATTTACTGAGAAGAATAGAAGCTTTAGGGAAATACATACTAGAGGTTGGGAAATTAGGACCTGTCTCAGGGTTTATGGTAAGGGTGTTATGCATACATTCGACTCAAAACACCCAAGCCTTTTACCTCTTCTTACTTGAGTATCTGTCTCTTGCAGATACTTATTCTATAAAAAACACGTTCCAAGAAAAAAGTTAATTTATTACTATCATGATATAATAAGAATACATGGTTAAGACTCAACCAATTATGTCTGTAAGTTTGAATCTCATGTTCCTGCATGGCTCTGAAATGATCCTGAACTAGGGGAAGTTGGTGGAGGGTTCAGTGGGAGATGGAAGTATTGAATAAGGAATTGAATCGGGAAGAGAAGGGATACATGGATGAATGTAGCCAAGATCATATTCTCTATTGCTAAAATGCTGAGGTTGGCCCTGGACTCCAAGTTCTATCCCCTTATAAGCTTTATGTTTTGCCTGGAAACTGAAGCTGTTTAAATATCACTATTCAATGACCATGCCTCTGGATTCCAGGTCCAGATTTCATTTTAAGCTAGCTTTTGAGTAGGGAA
>JADRCD010185964.1:0-21206 GCA_019843815.1 Montemys delectorum | reverse complement strand
TTGAGTGGAAGTTTAGAATGTCTAATAAAAATAATTGATAAAATATGTAAAAAATAATTCAAAAAGGCTGAAGGAATAGCACATGCAAAGTTTAAGTGCAACGAGCACATCTATCCAAAGCGAGCAGCAAATGTAGAGCAAAACATTAGCAAAAAGCCTCATGTTACATTAAAAGAGAAGCCAAAGTTTCGCCCCATTTTATTTATGGGAAACGTCTAAGAAACTAAAAAAAATTAATCAATCTCATGGCTCTGGTTGGTTTCATAGGTTTGCTCTCTATGCAGAGAAAACCTAGGAACCCAACTAAAGACAGTTCTACTGGTCTTCTGAGAATCGGAGTTAAATCCTGTCAGAAAATGAGTTCAAAACTAGCAGTTCCAGTCAGGAAGATTCATTGCCTGTGCTTGGCACAGTGCTGAGAGTTTCCTTCCTCGGACAAGTGGAACTCAGCCCTCATCAGAGACTTCTTTGCGAAACAGGCAGCAGCTGCTACAGAGACACACAACCAATCAACAGTTGTCACATTTCCATGTGCTAGACCCATACCTAAGGCTTGGGGAGTATCATATAAAAGGGGAGACAGAAAGATTATAAGAGCCAGAGGACCGGGATACCTACTGCTAAATAGTATCTGTCTTCTAACCCTGACATGGCAGTTATATCCTTGAAACCTCAAGAGTACGGTTGTAAACAAGACCTGCACACCAGCATCAGTTGACATGTCAACTTAGTACAGGAAACTATACAAGGCTCGATCCCTTGTTGGAGAGCTACAGGGAGTCAACAGATGTGGAGGATGTGGAAAAATCAATCGTCTGAAGGAGCCTCTTGAAAAGTTATTCAATCCCAAATAATCAGCCCTAAATACATGTACATTACAGCAATACTCAATGACGTCAGTAGGTTATAGTTAGGCGTGTGTGTGTATGTGTGTGTGTGTGTGTGTGTGTGTGTGTGTGTGTGTGTGTGTGTATGGTGTATGTATATATCTAATAATTGTATAGAAGAAGGGATCATGAACTTGAGAGGAAAGGAAAAACAGGAAAAGTTGGAAAGGGAAGAGGAGAGGGAGGAAATAACATAAATTCATTACTTCTATGAAATTCTCAAAGAATTAAATTAAAGTTAAAAATTATTATATGTATATGTCTATATCTCTGCACACAAGTACAGGTACATACATAGGCCCGAAAATGGGTTCGGATCTCTTGGATCTGCATATGAGGAAATATCAGCTACCAGATAAGGGTGCTGGGAAATGAACTTGGGCTCTCTGCAAGAGTAGTATATGCTCCTGAGTTCTGGGCTATCTCTCTAGCTACTCTTTCAATTTCTTCAGTAACATTAAAACTCTAAAAGAGCATATGAGAGCTAAGTGAAAAATCTTGTAATGGAATAGTCATTGGTTCAAAACAGAACTTATACCAATTATGCTTCCTATGGAATATATGAAATGTGAGGAAAGTAGAGAAAAGTAAAATAGAAGAAGAAATTAGATCAATATAATTTACTAATGAAACAATTCAAAGAGGGCTTCTTTTGTAATTGAAGTTTGGGGGGTTTGCTTTAAAATTATCATAACTGACCATAGTGTGTACCTAACATCTTGTCAGAGAGTGATAGAGTGCACAGTGTAGCCAATAACAAAGTAAAGAAAACCTCCTATGCATGCTTAAATGATGAGGTAAACCAATCAAGCGAGAAAAGACACACTGCTCAAGTAACATCAGACATGAATATCTCTGTTTCTACCTTATCTACATAAATAGAGGCAACCAAAAACTACTTATAGTTTGTGTAAAGCTTTGGAAAGTACTTTAAATAGGATCCATTCTTTAAAAAAAGCAACAACAAAACAAAGAGAAGCTATATTGATCCGTTCTTAGAAATGGTCAGTTCTCAGGAAATTGAAAAAGTGAGTCTTTGCAGGACCCTGGACGATGCTATTGAAGATGAGCTCTCCTTCATGCAACAGAGGAACATGGAAGTAACTAGAGACTGGCAGATGATGAAAGTAATTGTACTTCATATTCTCAGGAAAACTTAAATCTTTCATTTATAACTACATGACCTACACCATTAAACAAATACCCACGGTGTCAGGAAACAAAGCCATATAACTCTGAGGCATTTTTAAAGAAAATGTCAAAAGGTTAATCCAATTCTATACTAAAGCATTCCCCTAGGTGTCCAGAGCAAAGTTTAAAATGTATAATCTGGTCTCCTGTGTCTCTTAATCCTTTTCACCTATGATTAGTTCTTGTTTATGTTAGCAAATAAAAAAGATTTAATGTCGGCCAAAGGTTCTTGAGCGCATTTCCCTTTTAACAAAAATCAATATCCCAAGGAATTGTAATTTTCTCTTTAAAGAAACTGTCTCTCAATAAGTAATAGTAACGAATATAGTTGAGTTCCCTAGTTGAAGCAACTGGGTTAGTCACAACTCAAACAAAATCAAAGTTGACTACTGACAAAGGTTAAAAACATTAGGCTTCCTTCAAGGCTTGGGTCAGCATTTGAGTCTTGTAGCTGTGCTTCTTAATTGAATATTAAGAACTGTCACTGAAAGACAGGAAAAGCACTCATGGTGTAAGAGCCTACCGTGGAAATTAATCTTGTCTGGCATGTGGACTATTTCAAACCACACTTCACAAGTTTTGATATTTTTGACATCTTAATCTAAAGTAGATACTGTTTAAAACCGTATGATTGCTAAAGTGCTCTAAAATATGAGCTATTTAAATATGCATTTCCTGGCAATTAATGCCAACCAGTGACAGTGACCAAATGTTTCATTACAGGTCTGTAAAAAAACCACAGAAGAGGAGCATACGAGAATTAACCAGCACACACATCTCGTAAATTCGCATGCTGTCACGGAATAAACAGACTCCACACAGTAGTTCTTTAATCTTCCCAAAGATATGATGGCAACTTCTTAACATAAAATATTAGATTTTGAACGTAGTTATTAGTCACATTCAATATCCAATTTAGGACTGTGTGAAAAGTTGTCAAATTTACAGAGAAAGGATCAAGTTAGTTTACATAGTGTGTGTAAATTATTTTCCCATCTGACTCTATGAATGTTTAGACAAGGATACTGACTTTGGAGCCTAAGAGAAAGCAGAATGTTGCTTGAAACTATTACGTCTGTGGGAAGGAGATACAAGACAATTATGTTAAGACTATATTAATGTTAATTATCTACTCAAAAATAAAGTCTTATATTTAACATGCATAAAAGCAAGGCATAGACAACTAGGTAGAAAAAAAATCAACCTCTGTCTAAATAAGAAAGGGATTCAAATTATTAAGGTAGTTTGGTGTGACAAGACTATTAGTATGAACTCTCAGTGTCTCAAAGTAAGTAACTGTTTTAAAGAGCAAGTACTTTACCCTAATAAATGTATCATTCCAGAGAAGTGAGCCTCACACTGTTGGCTGCATTTTCCAAGTGTATATGGTCCCCACATTATTCAGTATCCTTCTAACATCTGTAGCCTAATGATGCTCACAGCCCCTTGACTCTCAGAGCTGATTCAATATCTGAATAAAGGCAAACAAATGTCTCACAGAAAAGCAGTTCACTGAAGTCTCTGCTACCTGCTTTTTCTCAAATATCCTATTAGATCCCATGTTTGGTCCCATCGCTTTGGGACTATTTCACCTTAGGGGAATATTAGGGGAGAAAGGATTGTGACCATATCAGCATTCCATCCCCAGCCCAAGAGAATGTTTAAGAGATTTATTTTTACCAAGTGAATACTGTCAGGTTTTATTGATGAGTTTAGGACACTGGACACACAGCTGATGTTTGGGTGGTTGTTTCTGCAGGGGGAAAATGCAAATATTTCTTTCAAATTGCTTAATCATAAAAAGAATTCCTATGCACAAAATCTTACTTAGGACATCTGAGGTTCAAATCACAAATCAAATGCCTCTCATAAACATATTTACATGCAAAAGATTAACTCTGTCACTTTTTAGTTTTCCAAGTATCCTTTGTTCGCTGGCAAATTTTGGCCTGTTCTCAATAAAGAGTGAATTTGGCAAAAACAGGAACATTTTCTCAGCTTTGCAGGTGATGATGACTAATGGCTCAGTGGTCAACAGCGTCATGGTTATTATCAACTTGGTCTCTGGTTTCAATGTATCTAACACTTTTCTCCTGAAAATTCATATATGTGCGATCTAGCTACCATCACAAATCAAAGATGATTCAATGGTAGTATCTGGCCATCTCTGCCTATGTGCTTCCCCTACTCTTTCCAATTCATGCAAAGTAGAATGGTAGATTGGCATATTCCCATACATAGAGCCACTTTAAGTATGAATTATAAGAACCCTTCCTCTGATGTAACCACTGCTCATAAGCACATCCTCTCGAGGAAGCAATGATTTTCTGTGAGTAGTTTTCTAAGAATCTGAACATGTGTGAGAACATATGAATATATAAAAGGACAGTAATAATGGCCATCATTGATCAAGAAGGTGTGAAACACTAGGAGAGAGCTGGAGTGTGACAAATGTGTCCTATGCTGTTCTACAGCTACATGAGGGCTCACTTGAGTCTATTTGCAAGTGAACAGAAGCTCTGGAATTGAGTTATCTCAGCTCAAGACAGTGATCACAGTCTTAATTTCATAACCACGGTCTTCTGATTTGCTATGGTACCACCCTCATAGTGCTGCATGTGGCAGCACTCAGCCTCTAGAGGAACATGCCTTGTTGGGGCCTGCAAGCCCTCTCCTCGTCATTACTGAGGTACACCTTTGTCCTCCAGAAGCACAAAGAAAATTTCTTCCTAGCTTAAAGGAACTTTAGATCTTGTCAGTGTCAGGTATGGAATGAGCTGCAGCATTTTGCTGTTGAGAATTTTTCAATAGAATATTTAAGGGAAAAGAACAACTTTTGTTCTTTGGCTTTGAACTGCCTTAGGCTCGGTCACCAAGAAGTCACTTCAACCTAGGAAAGCCTAGTTTCGTAGGAGAATATCACCAAAAACAGCCTAGGCTTTCCTATTGTGCTGACATCAGTGTTGAACAAGAGCAGAAACCACTTTCATTTTTGTATACTTCTGTGCAATTTTTAAAACTACCTTTGAAGAGACAATGGACCACTGGAAGTGGGGTATCCACTTTTCCAAAAACTTCCATCTCACAATACACACATATATTTCTAATTGGTGAGTTAACACAAAGATTGACTTAGTTCTATGATTACTGTTTTCCCAGTAGACTGGAGATTTTTATTATTTCTAAAAGCCAGGAGGATTCAGCCAACATATTGAGGTTTTACAGTTAATGTAGTTTGGCCCATTTTCCTTGATAGTTTACATTTTCAAAGGGGGTAAAGATGATAAAAACACAAACAATATACAAACTTGAAAATAGTAAAATATGTACTAGATTTGACCAATGTCTAATAACTATTTATATCCTGGTGAGCATACTAACTTGCATACTTTACAGATAACCATTGACAATAGGAAATAGAAATGAGAATTTTAGAAATGAGTATGTTTTGGATTCTCTGATCACTAGTAATTATGCTGGTAATATCTCATGTATAATGGCATACTTGTTTCCCATGATCTCCCTTGGCCAATTGATAATGGGGACTCATCTGTTTCCCATGTCTTCCTATCTTTTCATGTATAAACACTTACAAAAAGAAGTAAAGATCTTCAACTGTTTGCTTTACAAAAAAATTAATCATATTTTGGTATGCTCTATCTTTCTTTGAAAGGCATCCTTCTGATATCTCTATGAGTAGGTTTATATGTAAGCTCTCTCTATTTCTCTCTCTCTTTCTCTCACTCTGTGTGTGTGTGGTGGTGTGTGTGTGTGTGTTTATGTATTTGAATAGTGTGCCATAGTATAAATGTCACATACTTTTTCTATATGTGGTAACAATGGCACATTTATAATTTTTAACAATTTCTACTTTTTTAAATTTTCCCAATATGTTTTGTTAATATTCTTTTCCCTCTTGACAGGCCAGTTCCTCCCTCCCTAATGACCAACTTCATGTTCTTCTCTCTCTCTGTCTCTCTCTCCCTCTCTGTCTCTGTCTGTCTCTCTGTCTCTGTCTCTCTCTGTCTTTGTCTGTCTCTGTCTCTGTCTCTGTCTCTCTCTGTCTCTCTCTCTCTCTGTCTCTCTCTCTCTGTCTCTCTCTCTCTCTCACACACACACACACACATACACACACAATTGCTCTTGCTCTTACTCTCTCCAAAACAAAAAGAAAACCAACTTTAAAAAGATAAGCCAAAATATACCAAAACAATTTTTAAAATACACCAAAACAAATAACAAAGCATCTATTCCTCAATGGGCAACTACTTCTAAGAACAGGGCTTTCCCCAGCGTATGGTTGATATGCCCAATGCCATTCCATCCAGGAAAATGATCTCCCTTTCCCATCAGGGATCAATAGCTTCTCAGGTAAGGGTAGGATTTTGTGTCTATTTCTCATTCTCCATCCTAGGATTTTGTCTGGTTTGAGTTTCTGCAGGTTTTGTGCTTACTGCCACATATTCTGTAAGTTCATGCAAATATCAGTCTTGCTATGACTGGAAGATTTTTGGGTCCTTCCACCACCACCTATGCCTCTTAGAATCTTTTGCCTCATCTGCTAGAGATCACCAAACCTTGAAGCGAGCAGTTTAATAAAGATATACCACTTAGTGCTGAGTGTTCCAATGTCGCTTCCTCTCTTTACATTGTCCATCCATACACTGTGTATTAATTATTATCTATTACAAGAAGTGTTCTTCTGGTGAGTCTTGAGTTATACTGTCCTCTATGGGTATAGCACTATGTCATTTGGAGCCATTTTATTGCTGTGTTCCTTTAGCAGAAGAGTAGGAGTAGCTTTCCCCCTTTTTTGATGTAGGCACTTTTGTTTCATAGAACTGCCTTCATTATCACCCCCCCCTCGCCCCATAGGCTTGAGTGTGCAGTGTCTTCATTATTCTTCAATTTAAAAAAATGTTTAAAAATCCTTCTCGAGTCCTGTCTTGGCCTACTTTTAATTCAGCTTCCATTAATTTGCATACTTTCTTCCATTTCTATTGTTGTTCATTTCCATCTTGAACTTGGTGCTCAAATGTTATCCCTCATTCCTTTGTATCTCTTGGCTTGCATTGCATCCCATTATGAGGTAACGTTGGAGGACTTTCCATGAGCTTCTAAGAAGAAGGTGTATGCTTTCATATTTGGGTGGTATATTCTACAGGCACGGTGTTTAAAATGTTTCTTAGGGTAGGTATCTGGTTTTGCTCTCTGTTCCTTGATGGTTCTTGCCTACTCTGGGTTCCAGCCAAGCATGGCAGCTGTGCGGTCCCTGGTAGCTGTGTGGTTGGTCATCAACAAAGCACAAAGGAATGGATATGGATAATAGAAAAAGGCTGCAAGGGGCTGCTGGGAAGAGCTAGGAAGAAGCTGGGCCTGCCTCTATGTTTTCTATGTATGTGGTTTAGTCTGCTTGTATATGCTCACCATGCTCATGCAGTGTCCACAAAGGCCAGAAGGGGGCGCCAGATTCACTGGACTGGGGTTGAATTGAATAGATGGACTTGAACCCAGGACCTCTGTAAGAGCAACAAGTGCTCTTAATTACTAAGCCACCTCTCCAGTCTACATTTTCTATGAAAAGGAACCTTTAGAGTGCATGTGTTAGACATGCAAATTCTTATTTTAATAAATATATTTTCAGAAGCTATAAAACATATATCTTCATGTACATGTATGGATTTCTATTATGCATGTGTACGTATATATAAATGTTTGTGTGTATGAAGGTGTGTGTGCATATAAATGTGCATGGGTATGTGTGTTAAGATATTGTCCGAAATCTTCTGTGTCCAGAAACTCTGTTTTACGTGACTATGTAAATGACAAGAAAATGTATCAACCTTCATTTGAAGAAGGTAAAAGATTTTTCAAACTTGTCTCCCTGTTCAGTCTGTGCAATGTTATTTGTATATATGTGTACAGGACTGATCATTTGGTATTGAATAACCAGTTGGTGTGCTTTTCCCTAGGGAAGACTGTTTCGACCCACTTTCAGCATTCCTTAGTTGCCTATAGTTCTTTGTGTAGGGATGGGGCCTAATTGGCTTTACCCCAACCACAGCTTTACTCTATCCACATTAGTAATCTATTGTTGTTGGCCCTGTTCAGCTCATGCCTAGGCAGTCATGCTGGTGAGACACTATGGAAACATGCAAACAGGTAATGCTGACAAATTGAACAGCTTGTATTTATACATATACATATATATGTAACAATAATTAATAAAATGAAAGGCGATGAATTAGAAAGACAGCAAGAAGGAAAGGGAAGGGATAAATTTTGTGATTTAATGTAATCTTCAAATATTATATATATATGTATATATATATCCATTATATAAACACATATAAGTATATGTAGATACATATATATATATATATATAAATTTTCCATTTCTTTTTTCACCCAATTGTCCACCTACTTATTATCTACATGGTGAATGCATAATTAAGTCTGGCACTTCACTATGATAGCCAGAAATAAAATTTTATTCACTGGATATAAGAATTTTTCACATAGTTTTAATATTTGGTAGCTCCCAAAATATTTTCTTAGGGAGCATTTGAGGATCATTGCTTACTGTGAAAAAACTGGTAGATTAGCATGGCTGGCTAGACAGCCAAGTGGGTGAGTGGGTGCAGGAGGAGGAGGAGGAGGAGGAGGAGGAAGAGGGGGGAGGAGGAAGGGAGGAGAAAAAGGAGAGAGGAGATGACTAGCTTGCTTTACACTTACTGCACTCTCCTAATTCTGTGTCTATTAGCATTCATGGAAGTGTATTAGACTAAAACTATTAGGTATAAAAGATTAAAGCTATTGAGAAATAAAGCCTAAATAATAATGTATCATTAAAGTGTGTAATAGAATTTATAAGGTACTTTGAATAGACATTAAGGACAGTAATGCTTCTCAAATTCAATAAATTTCAATAAGAAAAATTGTAGGCTCAACATAACTTATACATAGTTCTGTGTCTGGTGATATCATATAAGGTTCTTTTATTTTGTTTTTAACTGACACAGAGGAAAACGCTTATATTAATTGAGGAAAAAGTCTTTGACTAGGAATAGCATTGACTTTTAAATTATTGGCCTTATCTTGCTCTTTTATGTATGCTCAGAATAGTGACAGCATTTTCAACAATGTTCCAAAAGCCATTTAACTTACAAAGTGGAATTATTGTGATACGGTACACTTAATGCATTTCTTCTTCATAGCATCTTATTTCATAAAAATCAATGGGGTTTTATGCCTTGTATAGAAGCCCTTCTTCTACATTGAAGTCAGAGTTATTATGGGCAAGCTGGGAAGATATCACCAAAGGTACTAACCTTTCTATAGTAGTTACTTTTGTATAGAATGTGTCACAAAACACTCCACCACACTGAAGTAGCACTTTCTCTAACATATTTATTGTAGAACTCTTTATAGAAAATGATTACTGTTATACAGGTAGACAAGAATGTCTTGAAGCTTTTCCAAAATGTGGATGTATTTCCATTTAAAACAAAACAACAAAAGCTACTTGCAAATTTATATAGCATTTAGCAAATAGCTAGCCTGTGGTAAGCTCTCACTAGGCAATGTATGAACACATGAATGTAGGCAGTGCTCTCATATATGCAGTGATGACAGAAGACTAAGATGCACAGATAAGGGAATCCAGGTTCCATTCAAACAGGAAAAGAAATAATCCTGGATTTGAATGTAAATAACTAAAGCAGGCCACTCAGCATATTCCAAATCAGAAACATAGCTCCATAGCATTTAACAACGCTACTTGCAGATAAGATCCCATATGAGGATCTTGCATCATAGTCTTCTTAAAATCTTGTTTCACCCCATCCCCTTCTTAAACTTCCCAGTTCAACCCTTACAGAGCCTCCGCCTGTGCGCTTCTTCACTGATCAGTATAAGGAACTAGTAATATGCATGGGACAATTCTGAAAACATCCTGAGAGAAAGATCTCCACCAAAGCCTTAACTTCCATCTCTCTCCACTGAACTTCTGTTCTCTTGAGGACTATCCCACAGTAAGAGTTCCCAAGATGGACCACTAATGAATAAGGCTTCATAGAATGCTTAATTCCATTTAAATTTCTATGCAAATAATTGTGCTATCTTAAAGGTTTTTGTCATTTGTTTTGTTTTGTTTTGTTTTGTTTGCCAAACTGATGACAAAAAGTAAATGGCAAGGTAGAGCTGTTGCAAACTGCCATATAAAATTAAGATGCTTAGAATATATTTTATCCTTTTTAGAACATTTACTAGAGCACAATTTATTGACCTTTGAGAGGCCAAAGGATGGAAATACCAGATAACAGAATAGATTCAGACAAGAAATTTTTTCTGATAATTTTCTTAAGCTTCTTTATGTGTGCACATATATATGGCTTGGTTTTAATGTGTAGTCAGTTGGGAACATATCATGAATGGTGGAGCTTCATTAATACAATGTTTCTCATTCTCCCTCTACTCCTTCTATTGTTTCTTTCCCCAAAGATCATAAAATTTCAACAATTTTGTGTGTTCACATGTATGACTTCAGAGTATCCTCATACCAAACAACCATATAGGAATATAAATGTAGAAACATACGTAGTGTTATACATACTTGGTCATGAGTTTTCAAGCAATGTGCTCCACTATATTTATTGTTACTAGAAAGGGAAATATGAATTGTTTCCACTAATGCTGTTTCTCCATGTAAGCATTATTCACAAATGCCAAAAACATGAAACTTACAGAACAATATATTTTTGCATAAATATAAATACCTCTCATTTATTTGAAAAAGTAAAATGTTATTTTAGAGGTGTAGTTCTTAGTAGTCATAGTAATAGAAGAGAGATTGATGAAAAGCTCCCTCTCTCTCTCTCTCTCTCTCTCTCTCTCTCTCTCTCTCCTTATATAAACTTTTTAAAGGGATGACTTACACATCCTTTTTCCCCTGTGTGGGGGATTTGGGTAAGTTGCATTAGTACTATCCCACCTTTTCCATACTGTTGAAAGCAAACTAGTTTTTTGATGCATAATCTTTTACCTTGAGTCTTAAGAATTGCTTCGTGCTGCCTGTTCAATTGTTGTCTGTTTCATCTCTTGATTTTACTCTAATACTACTATATCTCTAATGCTAACATTCTACATGTCTAGTACATGACCTCTGAATATATTGTCTGGTCTACTTATTTTCTCGTATTTCTTCCTTGTGCTTTAAATACATGTATAGTTTTAACAGAGGATAACTTCATTTTGTCTTTAGTAACTCATATCCACTGCAGTGTGAAGACATTTATACATAAAGAGATTTTGTCATGATGTGCCTATGTTTCCATAAGTACTCACATTTCATTTTTATATAACAAGTCTCTTCCCATAGCACCTCTTTATTTCTGTACTCTGTGACTCTTGGCAGTTCTTTTTCCAGGTCATTGTGACTTTGGTGTGGTTATTAACTAGCCCAAGTTACATTAAACTTCCCTCCTCCAAAACAGAAAGTGAAGCTTTCTATACCATATGTATAGGAAGGGGAGCAATGACAGAGTGTCTTCTCTCATCAACTTGCTGGGATGAAATCCCTCAAATTTCATGTCTCCTCATAAATTCTTTGCCTTGGGAAGTAGATGATAGTACCCTTGCCACCCAACAATGTCTCAGAATCTTGTCTGAATCTGTTCTATTAGCTGCTCTTTCCACCCTCTGGCCTCTCACAGGTCAACTTCTCAGCATCTGTAGATATCAGTGCTTACTTAAGGTGCTCTGGTTCTCATCTCAATTCTATTGTCCGAGCCAGGAAATGAAAGACCATTTTCTACCTCTACATTGAGCCTCTTTTGTGTCATATCCAAGAGTAAGAGGCAAGGTGTATTTTGGGCAGCTATATTCTCCCATCCTCCCCAGTGACCAAAGCAGTCACAAGCTGTCTATATGATCATTCCTTAATATAATACTAGAGCTAAATGACTGAAATGTGAAAATCAATGTTTTGCTTCACTGTCTCTTCCATTTGGTAAAATTCTTTAATGACAAATATGCTTGCTTATCCATCCCACTTCCACCAGAATTCCTCATCCTTTTTTAATGAGAACATCCACCACATCTTATGAACCCTTCAGAAGCTGCTGTATTCCTCTCATTATGGTGATTTGTTGTTTTCTGTCTCCGGGGGGAAGAACCTGTGCAGATGGACTCAGGTATGTGCAGAATTGTGCTTGTATCTGTACTTCCCTTTGCAACCTGTGTAGAATTGAGAATCTCCCATTTCCTTGTGTAAAAAGTTAAATTTAGTATTACTTATTCTATAGGAATCAGTTAATACTCAAATGTGGTGATGAATAAATATATCTGACTCAGGTTACTAGTGTTTTCCCATTGGTTTTACTGTAATTGCTTAGACTTATGCATTCATTAACTAATTTTCTATGTTGACTAAAACCAACACATGGAGTCAGTGATACACGAGCAGTGGGGGGCGGAGAGCATGATTCATGGACTGTGTGAAAAGCAAAGGGAACAACTGAGCCAGAGAACCTAGAGTAATGCTGCTGACCTATAGAGCTAGATTTTGATTATAAGGGTACCCTAATTGTGCTTACTTTTAAGACAAATACCAGGAGGAAATTAATTAAGGCATCCAGGTTATATGAAATCAGACGGTCAAGAATAATAGATACAGTTGTAAATCCACACTGTCTTTATTAATGTTAATATACAAAGCAATGCTTCATTACAGCACCTTTGTGCACATGATACTATTTATCCTCCTCCCTCCCTATCCCTCCAACTCCTTAGAATAGCCTTCTTATTCGTTCCTCCTTTTCCGACAGTCCCTGCTTCTGCCTTAATGCCACAGCATTTATTCCTGTTTTGTTTATGTTCTCTGACACTTCTTTGAGCATGTTTAAATGTAAAAATCTTAGGGTGACTAAATTAACAGACGTACAAACAGGATAAGACATTTTTAATGTGGCAAACGTGTTTTGTCTAAACTCATACATATTTTTTCTCTTCTTTAATAGTTTCCTTTCAAAATAAATATGTCCATATGCTCATAAGTTGAATGTTTTTAAACACAAACAAATGAAAATATGAAGAGAATATTTATAGATGTTCAATTCACTGGTAACACAGATAATCTAGAAGAAAAATTAAACCATAAGAAACTATTCAGCTATTATTAAATACTAACTTCATATAGGCAATGAAATACAGCTTTGACACTACGGTACAATTTTTTTTATATATTCTTCTAAGTATTTCTCCAGGATGACAAGATTTCAGTAGTACTTAAGGAAAAAGTCCTCAAACCTCTATACAATATATTTACAAGAGATATATATATATATATATATATATATACACATATTTACTTTAATATGCTCATTTGAGATAGAAATATAATGTTGTATTGTATATATTTTAAATGCATAGTAAAGTTCCATATTTTACTTTTATGGGTTAAAAAAAAAATTAATGCCTAACATTTGCCTTTGCTTCAGTGGTTTCTTGATTTTCTTCCTACTTTTGAAGACCAAGAGTCTTACACAAAGAAGAAAACATCTATGTGAACATTTGCTTAGATATCATCCTTCAGAAATGGAAGGTACTAATAGTACCTGATATGGTGAGAAGAAAAATGGCTTATCCTACCTGGATTTTGTAGTCAAATGTAACATATGATATACAACTGTTATATGTTGGAAGATGTAGTATTTTTTACATAACAGAAAAACAAGGATATCAAAACAACACAAATTATTTAAGCATACCTTTAGAATATACATGTAAAAAATTTTAAATGTATTGTATATGTTGAAACCTATAGTGAGTTCCCCAAGCTAAGTGACTGAGTTCTGTGAATTCTCTAGAACTCTGATCGTTTTTATATATTTTAAGGAAATGAATAAATTTTAGATCAAAATAGTAGTAGAAGACCATGAATGGTCCTATCCCAACCTGCAGCACAGAAAACTCCTAATCATCCAACCCTCTAGATCCAGCTTCAAGTCAAGACCTTCTCAGGACTTCATGCTCTTATTTCTCCTGCGAGTTTATGCCACTGCAGCTGGCTGCAGAGGCACCAGGAGTAACAAGGTGCTCAGTGCTCTGCCATAGAACAGTTTATCTCCATAAGCAAAAGGGCTTTAGCTTAAGCTCCTGGTTGTCTTTAAATGAGAGTTTAAGAAATACAGAACACTCTTTGAATGGAAGCTAAATAGGATTGTTGTGGATCTGTAGCGCCTCCGCTGCATAAACTGAGCATGTGTTATCCTAAGACAGAAGCAAGATTTCTCTAATTTGGAATATATTCTATTAATTCTCCAAAATGGCTTTTCATCCTTTGCACATTTCTAGTAGATAGATTAACAGGGTCCGAAGGAACAGAGAGACATCCCTTAACTTATCATCTCATTAAGCCCTAGAGTGGTTCTTAATAAGGGTTTCCAAAGTAAGTCTTTTCAGTAATTTGATAGGAAAAGAAAATACTGGCCAAGAAGAACGGAACTTGTTAGTTACACTTGTGACTTCGGAAGAAGGGGGAACCTTGAGGAGGAAGCAGTCCTGCTCTGTCTTAAAAGCCCTCCCTCTCAACCCAAGGCTTGGAGAAAGAGCTACAGTCTGCAAGTGGGTGCTCCAGAAAAAACCATTTCTCTAACAGATTTGACACATCTTGCAATGGATTCACACTGGCTTGGCAAGCAAATGGATTAGCTTTGATGGTGTTGCCAGTAAAGCCACAGTCTTTTGTTGCTGCGCAAACACATTTCTCTCTTTCTTTATATGGCCTCCAGCAAACTACACATGTTACTTTTGTTTGGGTAATTTACTGTCTTGGAAAAGGAAGTATGAAACTACTTATCAGAGAAAAGCGTTGAAACCCCTCTGCTGGCAGCGTAAGGATCATGAGCTCCGAGAATATCATCGCAAAGCTTTCTCTGATCAAATGGAAAAATTCAGAGAAAAAGAATAACTCTCTTGCATCCAACCAGCAAAATTTCTCCAAACACTCCTTCTCAGACAATCTGTTTCCAAACAGACTACACTCCTTGCTTTAAACATTGTTCTTCTGGTTCTGTCCAGATGTGACCCCATTATTTATCTACAAGATTAATAAATACCTCTGGATTGAGAACATGAGCTCATGCCACAGCTTCTTTGAATTGTCATTATCTCTTCTTTCTTAAAGAAATAATTTACACTTAAAAATATAGACTGCTTTTCTCTAGCATTTCTAGATCTCAAATTAATACCAAAATGTGTTAATTTGATAGCTTGATTGCTTTTGATATTCCCATTTTCTTTACAATTCTGCATATTTCTTTCTGATCAGAATCTGTTACTCTCATGATTTTGTAATTAGATAGGAAGCTAGCCATTCATAAAGAATAGAAAATAATTTTTCATTGTTTTATTTAAAAGAGTAGCTAGAGTTAGTTGGTTTTTTTCCTCATATGCAGTGACTTAAGTATTACTTATAAATGTAATAGTAATAGTAGCTTACCCATAGAACTTTAAAAAGAATTTTTAGCCTGGGGCCAAGGGTCCTTAGAAACTAAAACAAACTTTAAAATTCTTTTCTTTTCAGATTTTCAGTATGGTCCAATGAGTAACATACATATTAAAATCATGGTGAGATGTCATGTGAGCTGTAAGAGGTAACAAAGGAGGAAAACTATTTATAAAGAAATCTAGCAGAAAGTAGAGAAACTGAGCCTTTCGGTGGGTATCTCTGATAATGATGTAAAATAGAGCATTCATTGAATGGTAATTTCTCAAATAGAATTAAAACAATTACTAGCAGTCCTTCTTCAAGATACATACACAGACAAAGTGGAAGCAGAGACTTGGACAGGCATTTTGCACTGATGATGTCCCCAACAGCAATGTTTCAAAGTGAACAACTATGTTGGCAAGTCTTATGTCAATTTGATACAAGCTTGAGTTATCTGAAAGGAGAAAGCCTCAATTGAGAACAACACTTCCGTAAATCCAACTGTAAGGCACTTTCTTAATTAGTGGCATATAGGGGAGAGCCCAGCCCACTGTGGGTGGTGCCATCCCTGGGCTGGTTGTCTGGGGTTCTATAAGAAAGCAGGCTGAGCAAGCCTTGAGGAGCAAGCTAGTAAGCAACATTCCTCCATGGCTTCTGCATCAGCTCCTCCAGATTCCTGCCCTGTTCAAGTTCCTGCTCTGACTGTTTTCAGTGATGGAATATGATGTGGAAATGTAAGCCCAGTGAACCCTTTCCTCCTCAACTTGCTTTTTGCTCATGGTATTTCATCGAAGCAGTAGAAACCCTAACACACCAAATGAAGTGTAAACAGAATAGGATGCACACATATAAATACCATTTCTCAGTCTTTAAAAAGCTGTGACTTTCTAATGCAAACTACTATATATTAGTAGTGATACATTCTATGAAATTTGATGACACTTACTAAGTGTCAAAAAGATGAGAACTGATAAAGAAATTCTCTAAAATTCTATTTACATAAGGTCCACAGAGGAACCAGCCTCACAGAGATAGAAAGAAGTGTACTGGTTGTCCCACTCTGGGAGAGGGAGTTGAAAGATAAGCTGTTTAATGGCTGTGGTTTCTATTTTGGACCATAAGAAGATCTGAGAGAGGCAGGCTACATGGTCATGTCAACATACTAAGTGCCACTGGACAGTAAGTTTACTTAAAGATGGTCAAAATGGTAAAACTCTGTTATGAATACTTTACCACAATATGATTCTTTTGTTTTGAAAACTGTGTGTTCTCCATAGAAACTATGCTTTAAAAATGTATACTCACATTCTTTTGAAATCATTTAGTCCATTTAGGCCAGAAAATGAATTCACTTCCTGACTTAGGATTTAACAAAATCCCAATATTCTCTCCTAAGCCTAAAACAAGTAGATATTTGGGACCTAGTAAAACCCAAACCCTATCCAATTTCTTTGCTGGAGAAACAATTTTTAAAGACTCTCATTGAGTCAATCTCTCTAAAGACGGCTCAGGAAACTGGACACCAAACTCCACCAAGGATAAATAAATACGGTGACCTTCTTGTCTGTATTGTTCATATCTTGAAAGGTCACTTTAGAGCAGTCCAGAAAAGAACTGTGTCTTCTGCTACTCAGATGCATAGCCATCTTCCCTAAATATGTTAATTTATAAACAGCTTTTGTACATGCATGCCTAAAGTGTGCTGGTTTATAAATAGTCTCATATATGTACATAGTAGACATTTTCGAAAAGCGTTTGTGTGACTGATATTAACCACATAACTCAAACAACAAAACACTGTGTCAAGTTTATTTACTTCTCCTAACCACTTTAGATTTTTCTCTCTACCACCAACCCCCATTTTATGTCCCGTGATTGTTTTTGTTCTTGCCTTGGTTGAGTTTGCTAAAATACCATAATATTAAGTTCGTTTAAAAATAATTTCATAATAAATTATGCCACAATACTTAAACCACGTTTAAATATTCAGAAGTATCTAAACTATTTTAAAATGACCACATGTCCCAGGGTATTTTTTTATTAGGTTGGCAATAGTTTTAAGCTGCTGTTGCCTTACTAAAAGAAAGCAACTAATTTTCACTAATACTAGCTACTCTTTACATTCACTATACAAAACAGTCAAGAGAAAACTTTATTTTGTTTCTATCATCCCTTTCAAATATAAACAATTATAAACCAGAAATCTTGTACTTTCTATTATATACTATTCCAAAGAAAATTACAATTTAATTATAGTTAAAATAGGCTCATAAATTAAAGGACAGTACACATCATGTGTCTAGTACCTCATCGGTCTTTGGGACTCTATCCTTGCCATGAGTAGTATACACACACACACACACACACACACACACACACATTTATATTTAAAAATTCATTCTTGACTTTAGAAGTAGTGTGAATTTTCAGTTGACTTGAAAAATGTGGTTGTTTTCCTTAGATTTTTGTTTTCATGAAAACATGAATAGTCAGATTATACCCAAATCTAATTTCAAGTAAACCAAAGAACTAGATCATTTTATTTGTATCTGAATGATGTATTTTCAACTTTTTCTCTAATACTTTCACTCTGTATAAAGTTATTTTGTGGCACTGTATAAAGTTATTTTGTGGTAACCAGGGATGAGAAAGAAGTATTTCCAAAGTTTGTCTACTCTACCTTGTACCTCAGGTAGTTACAAGGTTGTCAAAGCCATTCCAGACACATCTCTTTGATCCACTGGTACTCTATGGGAAAAGTCCTGTTTCTTCGACCAGAATGTCACATTCGAGGTATCTCTTAGATAAAACACCTTTGTTATACAGCTGCACTAATGTCTTAGTTACTGTTTGCTGGGATAAGACACCATGACCAAGGCAACTTAAAGAAGAATGAGTTTATTAGGGCTTACAGTTCCCAAGGGTGAGTCCATGACCATCGTGATAGGAAGAATAATAGCATGCAGGCAGGCATTACTCTGGAGCAATAGCAAATATGAAACAGAAGGGGCTACAGGGAATGACATGACTTTTGAAACACTGAAGACCATTGCAATGAACACCTTTTTTTAACAAAGCCACACCTCCTAATCCTTACTAAGTTGTTCCACTAACTGGGAACCAAGAATTCAAATATATGATCTGATTGGGGCCTTTTTCATTCAAAGGGATTGCTTCAAATGTTTTATGCTATTAGTAGCTTAGGGGCTATCCTAAGATTACTCCTTAAACTAGTCTCTGTACTTTCTGCGAGTGCTAGACAGTTTTATGTCAACATGACACCAGAGACACAAGGCAGGGTCATCTGTATTTTAAAGAGGGAAACTCAGTTGACAAAACACCTTCATAAGATCCAGCTATAGGGCATTTTCTTAATTAGTAATGTATGGGAAGTGACTCTCATTGTGGATAGTGCTATCATATCATTGAGTCTGTGGTCCTATGTTAAAGCAAGTGATTAAGGCATGGTAAGCAAGCCAGTAATCAGTCTGCCATTCATAGCCTCTACATTAGCTCCTGACTCCTGGTTCCTGACCTGTTTTAATTCCTGTCTTAACTGTCTTTAATGATGAAAAGTGATTTGAAAGCATAACCAAATAAATATTTTCCTTCCAAAGTTGCTTTGGTCATGTTGTTTCATCACAAGAATAAAAAAATTAACTTGGACTGAAATTCCTACCAGAAGTGGGGTATTGATGTGAAAGACCTGATCATGGGTTTTGGGGGGAGATTATAGGAGTATTTTGGAACTTTGAGCTTAAAAAAACCCATTAAGTGACCAGAGTTAAGTGAGCTATCCTGTGGGAGTTTGGAAGATAGTAATGTTGATAGCAATACAGATTATGGAGGCCTAATTTGTAATGTTCCAGAGAAAATGTTAAGAATCCCTTGATAACACTTATCATGGGAATTTTCTATTTTGAGTCAAGAATTGAGGTTCTGGTGAGCTGGGGATGAAGTCTCAGCTAGGAGTAACATGATACTAGAAGTACTAAAAGTAAAACATTTGGTGGGATAATGGATGCAGGTCAGCTGAGACTAAAGACTCACTTGTGATTAAGAAGAGAGAAGTATCATTGTGGTGAAAGTTTCTGGAAGTGTTTCAATGGGGTCAAAACAAACAGTTATGTTCTAGAGGCAGGCAAGGTTGTACCACATGCTCACAGCCAAACTTAATCATAAAAGAATCACACAGATGGTCCTCATTTTGAAGGTATAAAGGTGTCCTGGAGAGCAACTAAGGCATGGCACTGTTTGGTAGGCCTGAAGTCCCTGAAGAAAGCTCAAGAGAATTTATTGGTAAAAGTACAGCCCAGTTGCAGCAACTTCAACATTATAAAGATGATAAATGACTACCAAGAATAGCAGGAGCAGTGGAGTGGAGCCAGGTGTAGCCTAGAAGGCAAGCTATGTGTGCTGCAGGGCACAAAGACAGAGCCCTTTGGAAGAATCCAGAAAATCATGAGTGGAGCCCAGACATTGAATTACGTACAATTTTAGAGTTTGGATTTGTTTTGTTTAGATGTGACTGTGCCCTGGTTTTTCCCTCCTGAACTAAAATATTATTACATATTTTGACAGGAGTCCACAGTTGAGAGACTTTGAACTTTTAAAGAGATTTTGGAATTTTACAAAGAATTTGGATTTTAAAAGAGACTGAATATATTTTAAGAGACTATGTTTTAAACTGTTTGAATTTTTAGACTGTAGGACTTCTAAAATTTGAAATGTTTATATTATAATGTTGATATTCATGTGTGATTTGGGGGATGAAAAAGAAAGAAAAGGTTATGGATTAACAATGATATGGTTGTGTGTCAAGTTGACAAGGGATCCCTGTGTATAGATTATTGTTAACATTTGTTTGAAAGTAGAGAAAATTAATTGCTTTGCAAGTCACTTGTACATGATCCACAGTTCTTCTAAATTTCACAACACTGTGCAATGTATTGATTGTACTTTTTTTCTGCTGTCTGTCTAGGATTTATATAGATTCATTATTATTTCACAGGGACTTCTATAACTTTCATGAGATGTTAGAAAAGGTAAGATATTAAATCATTTTAAACAGTAGTCTATGTCTCAGTCATAACCAAAGTAGAAATGAATTATACATCCTAACAAGGTCTCTGAGGACTATTGGCAAAAACTCTTGAGCAGCCAATAAGAAGACATGACTGGACACACTGAGGAAGCATGAGTGAGTATTGTCAATGACTAGACAGAAAGGAGAAATGGTGAGAGGACTTAAAGGAGCCAGGGAAAGAGGAATGACTCAGAGAACTCAGCCAACCAACAACATCCCTCAAATGAGAAGGCAGAACATTAACTGTAACCTCATGTTTTAATCCTTCAAGTATCTACATGGAGACTTCCCTTTGACAAATCTGAGTAAGGGTTAGGGAGCTATTTGTGTCATTTGTATTAGTCAGCACACAGAGTAAAATAAAATTAATGAGTGGAAATAAAATGATTAAAGAGAATTTAGAGAGGCAAAAATAAACTCTCTGGTCTTTGGCCTATTACACCAATACATGTAGTCCACTTTGGTAATATCTTTATTAGCAAGTCTGTTTATAAGTATGTGAGCTTTGAGTACCATGTGTATATAGATATTGATAGAAAACTCGATAAAG
>JADRCD010185961.1:0-32927 GCA_019843815.1 Montemys delectorum | reverse complement strand
GTGCTCTCCAAAGCCATAACATAATAGTTACTATTTTCCCTTTTTCAAATATATTTGGTACTAAAATAAAATTTAATGTTTTAAAGTTGTAAAATGCATTTAAGTAGTGTTTGCAGTATGACAAGATATCGATAAGCATTTATGAAGATCTGTAGGTAAGACAAGATACTTATTAATATGGTGGGAATTTTTCCTGTCTAAAGCTCAGGTGTTGGTAAGGTGGTGATAAAAGAAGGGATTAAGCCCCTCCTCCTGTACCTTAGAAAAGAAGCCAACCTCCCATCCTCCTCCACTCCAGAAAGGCAGGATTCATCATTTTTGAGACATAGACATAGTATCATCTTATAAGCAGAATACAGCCTTTGACTAACACCCAAGCATTCTAGTCCTGTGATCTTTAACTTCTTCAAGGATCGAGAGAAATAAATGTATTTCATGCAAGCAACCCTAACTCTGTTACTTGGTAGTAGCAGCATGAACAAATTAAAAGCAAATTACTTATTCTGTGTAAACATTTTTATATGGATTATCATCTTTAATTTTTACTTGGTTAATTAAATTTTTCTTTCATAATGAGGAAACTGAAGTTTGAACTAGAGTCTATTACAAGGCTAGTAACCATTAGTTGTATATTGAAATCCCCAGTATTTTATAATTAAGTATTTAGTAAATGCCCAGGAGAACATTTTTATTTCTTCAAGGAAGGATGTTGCAAATTATTTTGCAACATTGAAATCCTTTTCTATGTAGAAATACAAATATAAATTAATATAGCTGTTATATTGATATATTTTTGTTTTGTATGTATGCAGGCAAGGCCATAAATATTTACATCAGAATTCAAAGTTAAAGCATGTCTTTATGGGAGGTAGCACAGTGGACGGAGAACGCACAGTGCAAATGTGTTGTATCCTTAATGGAATTTGCCTTTTGAGTTTTGAAAGAAGGGAGAATTTTAGGACCAGATAAAATAGCAGCTATAAATTCACACAGTTGTGAATGATGTTTGGGAAATTATGCTTCTTTGCATTTAGATCTTGGAGGTAAAATATAAAATAATATTTGAAATGGAAATGCTTTCAAAAGAAGAGATGCCTTTGTATTTGTTCACACTAATTTGTCAGTGTTGCTGAATTTGCAATTGGAGTATCAGCAAGTTTAACTGGTTTGCTGTTATTCATGTCTTAAAACTGTTCTGGGTCTGCATCATGCTTCTCTGTGTAAGGGCATGGTACAGTCAAGCCTGGTGGCTGGGGTGCTTTCACGTCATAGGAGTGACTTCTCTGAATATGAATTCACAGGCATACACACCCACACACCCAAATTCAACTAGAAAAAAGTGATAAACAGGCTGGACAGATGGCTTAGTAGTTACGAGCGCTTGTTATTCTTACAGAGGACTGGGTACCCTTTGTCTAACCTCTGTGGGCACCAAGCATGCACATGTTATATAGAAATACATACATGCCTAACATTTATACACATAAAATAAATAAATAAAAAGGATAAACTATCATATTCTAATTACCTATGCTGTCATTTTATATATTCTTCTCTTAAAATGCATTTGTTCAATTTTCAAAGTAAACTTGATGGTGTATATTTCAAATACATAGTACAAATCCTTTGTGAAATATACTGATTACAATCATAAACTACACAGCAACATCATTAGAATTTGCTGATACATATTTACTTCTTCTGTAATAGAAGTAAATTTTTTTCTTTTTTTCTCAACTTTTTTTTTTTTTAGTGAGTCTTTGAGATATGATACTTTTCCTTTTGGAAATTCAAATAGGCCTTTCTCTTTCTTCAACTTCTGATTGGTAGCCTGAGATATTTATCTAAATATATCTAAATAGGATATATACATATATATGTAAATCTTATATATTTAATAAATAATTTACATATAAATATATCTAAAGAAGAATTTCCTACTTGTCTTTTTTCTTTCTATCAGTAGGATATACTTTTGTTTCCTATTTCCTTCATATTGAGATTTGAAAGCCACTGACTTTCTTGTTCAACCCCAAGTGGTAAGGGAGTTGATATTCTGTCAGAAAAATTCACCCTGTATTTGTAATAAAACTGGTTAAAAACAAATGCCTTTGGCTTCTTATTGTTAATGTATATGTAACTAGGCCAACTATAGGAAAATAAAGAAATGGCCGAGCCCGAAGAATAGCTAAGGCTGTCACGGCAACATGCCACCCTAGAAGACATGCATGTGCCAGCTGGATACGGGTTGAGCATGCAAGCTGGGTGTGGGTTGAGCACTGCTGTCTTTTGGCCCTAGTGGGGCAAAGGCATGGTGTTCCAGGAGAGATTCCAAACTGTGACCAGAGCGACTGGAAAGAGATCAATGTGCCCTAAGGTCCATATGCTACCAGATGACCACGGACAGTGATTGGAAAACAGCATAACTGTTGGGAGAAGGATTTTGTGCACCCGAGTTTTAACGATAACCGAGCCCTTAGTAACATTGTGACTTTGGATGCATTCTATACTGTATTAATTTCCTCTTACAATGTAAGACATCACCATTGTCAGTAGTTGAATATTGCAGTACAGGTATGAGTCACTCGTCTACAATCACAATATTGGCAAGGGTGTGTTCCTTTTGGAAACATTAAGAACAAGTATATTTTCGCACATTTCATGAAAAATTTCCAATCTATTAGAATTTAAAGAAATTCACTATGACATTGTGCCATACAGTCCTATGTTGTGGCCCATCCAGGGATTTGTTGAAGTCCTGTTTTAAATTCAGTCTGCTAACAACCTGAGTTCCCCTCCTGTAACATCCTTTTGAAATCCTCAGCTCAGTTTGCTGCTCTTTCCTTTGGAGCCATTATTCTGTCACATTGAACTTCTAATTTCATTTTCCTTATTTGTAAATTAAATTTTTTTTGTGAAAATTAAACTGCAAAGGGAAAGTATGTGAAAAGCCTGGTTGAATGTCTGATACACTGTAAGAATTCAGTTAGTGCTATCTACCATGACTTCTTATTTCCTATATTGCTCGTCTTATTATACCCTCAATTTCTTGCTTATTGTACCATATGTTTTTTTAAATCAATATATTTTCTCCAGTAATTAGGCATTTAGTTATATTATTTGTACACTAACAAGAATATAAGCGTGGATTCATTATGCTAGATATTTCAAGAGCTTAAAATTAGGTTGTTCATGAGTAGAATATTTTAAAGCACTCTGCAGGTCTCTGGTATGTCTCCTGTTCCCCTAATTTCTACATCATTACCTTCCAATCTTGAGCAGGCCATCAGAGTACCTTAGGTTCTATTCCCACTGTCTCATTCAAAAGTTCATGTTTCCAGTATGATTCCAGTGACTGACAATGTGATTGGTCAAGGACCACACTTTGAATAACTGCTCTAGAAACATCTATGAAGAAAATAGAATAATTGACTTTCTTCACATGTGTAATTAAACATGTTTCTGTGACTTTGTCTGAGAGCTACCCAGACTCTGAAGAGAGCAGAATAGTTTTAATGAAAATGCATGAATATTTTTTTTTAAAAAAAGTTCTAGAACATATATCTGTCTTGTGAAGTAGTGTTCAAAGAGAAATGTGCATTAGCAACAGATAGTATCTTTGTAAACAGGAAAGAGAATCTGACAAAGACTAACATGGAGTTTCCTTTGTTTTCCAACTTTTACCAGTATGTTGAGCAGGGTATTCTTCAATCCTGAAGATCATAAAATGGAATTGTTCTAGCTGAGCGTGCCTATGCTTCCCAAACCAAGTGTCTTTTAATAATGCTGTCTTGCGAGTGCTAAACATAGTGCTATTATTTTGCAATGTGAAATTTATGTTTCACATAAAGAGACTTCATTGTTATATAATGTGTGAAAAACAAATCATGGGATTAATAATGTTGGAAACATCCTTCAAATTGCTCATGTTTAACCTGAGATTGCTTTGATAAAGGGACCTTGTACAAGTTTCTAGAACTTACTTTGTCCGTATGAAATATATTAATATGACATGGGTTCACATTTTTCTGAGCTTGTCTCTTCATTGGGAAGCTGAGATTGTAAGGGAGGGACAGGAGCTCAACTGTGTCTCATTTAAGCCTTCAGGTGTGTTATTTAAAAAGCATGTTCTCACACGATTAATTGCTCTCTTATAAAACATGAGTTTGAAAAGTGTTTAGTGTCATTTCATTGATTGGACAATAATTGAATATCAAATGCATTGTTCCCATAATTTGATTTTTCTGCCCTTTAAACTATTTAAATCAGGCTTCTGTTATAATAGTTTTTTTTACTTAGACTGGACATGGATTTTGATAAATTTGATTTGTGACTCACTTCCTTCAAGAGAATGAGTTGTATTTAATGTAATGGGATTGGTGATTGGGATGTGTCCATAGGTAATGTAGCTGGCGATTTCCATACCCTGAAATAGACACTGCTCTTAGAAATTCAACGTGAACAGGATTTCCAGTTAGCTCACTTTATAATAGCTTACAGGTGTGTGTAGATTTTCTAGAGTGTGTTTGGAAATGGAAAGGGAAAGATCTTGAGGCATGGAATTCAAGACGTTGATAGAAAGCACTGTATACTGTTGAGAACGCAGAAGCAATGCTGGGTTTGAGGATATAAAAGCAGACAGGGAACTGGACATTTTCAATTTTAGTTTAAAAGCACTAAAATTATATCTGCCAATTTTTAAGTATAGTTAGTTTTAAAAAGCAGGTTCATTCAATATGTGTTAATATTAATCAACTGTAATATATGAGAGCAAGGACGTTCAAGATTTTAGGAAGAAAATTTACTTTCTTCCAGGGATTATTATTTAATATAGTGTTGTTTGCACCTTTAACGGGATTGTTTTGTCGTTATACATCCTGTGGGATTGGGGTCCATGACTCTGCATTTTGATTGGTTGTGGTTTTCCATGCTAATCTCTGTTGCAAAGAGAAGTTTCCCTGGTGAGGACTGAAGACCTCACTTACTTGTGGGGTTAAGGACAAATGCCTAGAGATGCTTTAGGGATTATGCTTGTTTAGTAAACAAGGGGTTGCAAATTCACCTCCGATAACTCTTGGCCTCACTAGTGATGTGTAGTTGGCTAGGTTCCCATCGGGCATCTTACACAGTCTCCCTTGTTGATGTGTCTTATGTCCGATTTGAGAGCCATTGGTTGCCATGGAGGTTTTAGTGCTTGTCTTAAATGCATTTTTCCTATAATGCCATGCCGATTTCTGTAAAGTAGGTCACTGTGTTTTGTCCTTCAAAACTCTGGGGAAATGTGATATAACCTTTAGAAGTGGGGTTCACAAGGTGAAACATTTATTCCTCCACTCAACACCTTTCAAGGAGTGGGTATTTGAGGCAAGGTAGCAAGTAGCCCTAAAGGTAGAAGGTAGAGGGTTTGGTTTTGTTTTGATTTTGGTTTTTGTTTTTTTGTTTTCTTAAAACACAGATGGCTCAGTGTCTATAGTCTATTCATTTTATATGACTGGGTGAATATGTGCACTCTGAGTGTGAAGGCTTTGGATGACTGAGTGTAAGGGTTGGGGGAAGGAGGAAGTAGAAGAGGGCTTTTAAATTGTTAGGATTTTCTCTGGTGACATTCAGTTAACCGGTGCTTCGAGAATGAAAGATGGTCATTTTCAATGATTTGCTGAAGTCCCCATTAGGTAGAAGTTAGTATTTATTGAAATGAATGTTGAGAAGATATAAAAGACTGAATGGACTCGATGGTAAAGAGCAGTAGTAGCCAGTAGGTATTGAGGCTGGAGAAAGGATGGGAGGGAAAGAGGGGGTAGAATACTGAATATCTACAGAAAAAATATTTATATATACACATACACACATTCACATGTCGCTGTGTGGAATCAGGTGAACCTGTAGTAGACTGCTCTAGTTCAAATGTTTAAAACTAGCTATCTATTTTCCTAAGTATTATTGATCTTAAAGTGTGTGTGTGTGTGTGTGTGTGTGTGTGTGTGTGTGTGTGTGTATGTGTGTGTGTATGTGTGTGTGTGTGTGTGTGTGTGCGCATGTTTGTTTTATGTTTAGCACATTTTCCTTTATGTGAATATGATAGTTGAGGAATATTCTTTGTGGAATACAACCCTGAAGATTATTCCATTCACCAACTGATGTTTAGAGTTTATGCTTGTCAAATAATTATATCTGTTAAAAGGTATATGTACCATAAAGTCCCCTTTAAAAATAAAAGCCCTGTTCATTTTGAGGCACTAGAAAGGGAGAACTAGCTTGTATATGGCCTCCTAATTGTGAAGCTACTGTCTGAAGTGGAAGGAATTGTTTTCTTAGCTTTCCTGAACAAGTTTGTTTCCTTAGTCAGCATGACTGTTTGTTTGCTGGCTCAGGCTTCACTCAGGCTTCCTCCAGCATGTCTTTGTGTCACTTTGTCAAGTTTTAAATGGATTGGGCACCCCTGGGGGAAATGGTGTGTGAAAGACATGAATACTCTTGAGTGCCAGCATAGATAAGACATGAGATGAGGGGCAAAGAAATCTATGGCAAGCTGAGTCCTGGCAGACATCACCCTCCATGAGACTCAAGATGGTTCCTTAGGGAAGCATGACCTGCTTTAACCCTTAGTGCCAGGGAGGCTTGCTGTTCTGTTTACAGGATGGTAGTACCAGCCTTCGTTATATGCGTTGAATCTAATTATTCATAATCTCCCTATTTTGTTTGTCTAATCTTTCAGGAGCAGTCTCATTCAGTCTGATTCCAACTACCAACTACCACTCTTCTGTTAATTCTCATCGCTGTATTATTGCTTGTCCCTTCTTAATCTCACAAGTTGCAGCACACAATAAGCCTGTGGCATCTCTCCTCTCCCTCTCTCTCTCTCTCTCTCTCTCTCTCTCTCTCTCTCTCCTTTTTTAGTAAAAACAAAACACTCATAGTCCTTCCTAACTGTATATGCTAATTACTCTTTACAGGACCCCCATGAGGTAGATAGCTGGATAGGATATTCTGCACACAAAGGGCTAGACCGTGCTGCTTCTCAATTATGATAGAGGATTTTTGTTATATTAAAATGTTTATTCACCAAGTACATAAATTTGTAGAGATGGATGTAAACCAATTCCCTGGGCAAAATATATGAACATGGTTATAGCATAAAATTTCAATTGTAAAGCAAGTTTTATTCAGCTTCTGATGTTTAAAGGATTGTCCCCGATCTGCGCACTAAACCTCTGTATGATAGCCACTTTCCATTCTCCTGCCTTTAGGCAGTGACAGGACACACAGTAAGCTGGCAAAGTGGGACTACAGCAAGCAGCTATCACAGATCCTAGATAGCATTGCTTTTAGATTACTGGAAGCTTCTCTGGTCTTTAGGAATACATATACATAGATCACTGGCGTAATAGCACTAGTAGTTTTTGATGATAGTCTGATGATAGTGAAGGGGAAGTGGTCAGATGGTGTATGCTTTGTATGGAGTTTGGTGTGGGTGTTCTAGAACATAACTTTTTAACCCTGTATTGCAGCTCCATACTGGGTATATGCTAACTGTGAGTGTCTGGAAGACTTGGGGTCTCTGTGGGTAGAGATGGGGATTTTTCTCTGTAGGAACAGGGTCTCTGGAGGATAGTCTGAGTCTTACTGGTGAGGTGCTTCCTCAGGTAAGTTGCTTCTGTATGGGTCACGGCAGTAATGACAGAAGGAAACCGCTGATAGTGGCCATCAGAAAATGACGTTCTCTTTCTCTTGTCTTCCCAAGGCACTGAATTTGGATCTTCAACTGTCTTTAGCCTTTGCCTGTTATGTGAATGGGGAAACAAGGATATTGCTTTCTCTATAAAATATACTTAAATATGGGCCATTTTAAAAGTGAAAGATGATTATTATTATTATTATTATTATTATTATTATTATTATTATTTAACCATTGGACTCGAGAGTTCAGTCAGCACCTTCTGCCTTCACTTTGTTTAGAGAAGTTCATATCTGGGCCCCATTCAGAGCTTGCTCTGAACCCTGCTTTACCATACTCTGTCTGCCCTTTGACCCATGACCAGGGTTCAGCACATTGTATCTTGTCTTTGGGGACAGCTCAGTGTCAAACTGTCTTTGTATGTTGATATAGAGAAGTAATTGCTGCCTTCTGCCCTCACGTGACCCCATGTCACAGGTATTAGGTTTCTTTGTCTCCTATAACCCCAGTGTAGGGTCAGAAAGAGTAATCACTGTCACCTAGACCCCCATCTGGAAGTTGATTTTGCTTAATTAATGATGTACACCAAAAGCATTCTTTATTTCTATAATATACGACGTAAAAGAAAATTACCTTTGTCTTCAACATTAAACACAATGTTTCCTAGAGATTTCTGAATATAGATATATTTAAAATTTGAAATGTTTCATTGTCCTAAGATTGTTTTTACCTTACTTTGTCTTTTTGTACATAATTTTGAAAGACTGGAAAACATGCTCATATAACTGCCAAACCTATCAAATATTCTATTGAATCCTATTTTTTCTTAAATTTTGCATGGCTCTTTTTAAAAAATGTATGCTTGTGTGTAACAGGTGTGTGGGTGCGCCCAGGCATGAGGGGCCATAAGATATCCAGCATCCCCCTCGTTCTTTTCTTCCTCTCTCCCTCCCTTCCTATTTTCTCTCCCACTCTTTCTCCTTTCCTAGTGAGAGCTAGTTTCAAAGCTTTCCTGCCTGATGACATTTTCTAAACTGCTGCTAACTGTTATGCACAAACATTCTGGTCCTGGGATGATGGGCTATGTCTGGGTGGAATGTGACGGCTGTTGATTATAAAGGGGTGAGTATCCCTGGGGATGCTTCTCTTCCCACTGCACTCAAGTACACTAGAAGCTGCTGGTTGGGATGGTGGAGATATATAGCAGAAACACCACTATTATTTTTGTCAAAATCAAAACAGTTTCAGTGGTCAGTGAGAGTTCTGTCTTTACTTTGTGTTTAACTCTGAAAGAATTTTTTCAGCCAACAATTTCAGAGAGAGAGAGAGAGAGAGAGAGAGAGAGAGAGAGAGAGAGAGAGAGAGAGAAGATTGATTTCAGGTTATGTTTGTCTATCTACTTGGCCTCTGACGGCACTGCTCCCTCTCCATCTGACTGTTGCTCTCACACATTTAACTGGTGATCATCCTATAGTCCTCTGAGGAAAGCCATTCATTGGAGGGAATGAATCCATTTTCTTTGGGTCTTAATTAAAAGGATCTAATCCTGAAGTACCTGTTGCTTTTTTTTCATTTTCTCAACCATCGTGAATCAATAACTTTCTATTGTTAGTGATCTACGGCTGATTTATATCAAATTTTTTGTCATTAATTAGAATCAACCTGAACCACATTTAGCAAGCAGAACAGGTTTCGGCACGGGGCAATTTTTTCAAGTATATTTTTCTTCCTCCTCCTCCATTTTAAATTCGCCCTCAGTCGAAATGGTACTTTCCCTGGGAATTGGCCTCATTTCCAGCTGTGTTTAATCCTGTGTGCTGTGGTCACAGTGTGAGCTTCTTCCAGGCTAAGGAAGAGCTTGGGATAATTAATGACTGAGTAGGAAAGCCAAACACTTAGGACTTTGTGCGCAGAAAAACACATCACACCAGCACTGATCCTCACCCCCATTCCTGACCCCTTTCCTCAAACCCCTCCCTTGACTATGGTTATTACTAATGACAATTCTCCAGACATTTGATACGTGCATTTGCTCAAGTGTAACGAGAAATCAGGAGGCTTCTGTGAGAACTGAGGATTTATAATGTTCTTATTAAATTTTATTTTGTTAGATGCATTTCATTATGTTATCCTAAGGACTCTTATGCTAATTTTTTTGAGCCATTTTCTGTAGACATTCTTTTTTTAAAAAAAAAATTAATTATCTTATTTATTTACGTTTCAAATGTTGTCTGCTTTTCTGTTTTCCTCTCTGCAAACCCTGACCCCCCCGTCTCCTTTGCCTATAAGAGGATGCTCCCCCACCCACTCCTGCCTCAGCCCTTTAGCATCCCAGTTCTCTGGGGCAATCAAGGTGCTCTCCCCCCACCCCCCACCTCATTGATGTCAGATAAGGCAGTTCTCTACTACATAGGTAGTAGGAGCCATGGGCCCACTTATGGTATACTCTTTGGTTAGTGGTTTAATCCCTGGGAGCTTGGAGGGGTCCAGTTAGTTGATAGTGTTGTTCTTCCTATGGGGCTGCCACCCCCTTCAGCTCCTTCAGTCCTTCCCCTTACTCTTTCATTGGATCCATTGGGGTCCCCAGGCTCAGTACAATGGTTGGCTGTGATTATCTGCCTGTGTCTTAGTCAGGTGCTGAAAGAGTCTCTCAGAGGACAGTCATAGCAGGCTCCTATCTGCAAGCACTTCTTGGCATCAGCAATAGTGCCTGGGTTTGGTGTCTGAAAATGGGATGGATCCCTAGGTGGGGCACTCTCTGGATAGTCTTTTCTCAGCCCTGTGTTTCTTTTAGATAATTCTATATTAAAGATTTTGAGGTGAGTGGGTGGCCTCATCCCTCTACTGTGTGCCATAAATTGGAGGTGGTCTTTTCATGTTCTATTTCCCTGCTGTTGGCTATATCTGCTAATGTTATCCCCACTGGGTCCTGGGAGGCTCTCTCATCCCAGGCTTCTGGGACTTCATGGTGTTTCCCCATTCCCCATTCCCCACTGCTACATATTTCTATTCATTCTCCTGTCTCTTCTCATACCTGATGCTGCCCCTCCTCTTCCCTCCCTTTCCCCCCTCCCACCCAAGTCCCTCCTTCCCTCTGCTTCCTTTGATTAAAAAAACAGGGTACAGAGCTAAACAAAGAGTTCTCAACTGAGGAATGCCAAAGGGCTGAGAAGCACCTAAAGAAATGCTCAACATCCTTAGTCATCAGGGAAATGCAAATCAAAACAACCCTGAGATTCCACCTCACACCATCAGAATGGCTAAGATCAAAGACTCAGGTGACAGCAGGTGCTGGCCAGGATGTGGATGAAGAGGAAAGAGAAGGAGCAACTCCATTGCTGGTGGGAGTGCAAACTGGTACAACCACTCTGGAAATCAAGCTGGAGGCTTTTCAGAAAATTGGAAATGGATCTACCTGAAAACCCAGCTATACTCTTGTGCATATATCCAAAAAGTGCCCCACCACGCCCACATGTTGTTCACTATGTTTATTGCAGCCAGAAGCCAGAAACAAGCCAGATGTCCCTCAAGGGAAGAATGGAAACAGAAAAGGTGGTGTGTTTACACAATGAAATACTACTTGGCTGTTAAAAATGATGACTTCAAGAGTCTTGTAGACAGACGTATGGATAGAACTAGAAAATCTCATCCTGAGTGAGGTAGCTCAGACATACATGGTATATACTCACTGATAAGTGGATATTAGCCTAAAACTCAGAAAATCCACAATGCAACTCACAGACCATATGAAGCTTAACAAGAAGGAAGTTTGTATGATTCAATCATACTTAGGGGGAACAAACAGGCATTTATAGGCCCATTTGTGTTTGATAACCATTCTTTGACTATGTTCTATGTTGAGGATTGGACAATGCTGATAGATAGACTAAATCTAGAGACCAGGCCCTGAGCAGGTTGCAGTCACCTCGTGGTGTGTAACAATCTCTTAACCAAAATATTTCTTGGTGTTAGGTATGAACTGACATCATTGTTTCATTATCTGACTCTTGTTTCTGCCTCTTGACTGTACATGAACGGTTGGAGTCTTGCTAGATGCCTTGCTGAAGTATGGGCTAATTGAGATGTATACCGCTTCTTTTACCTGTCATTCTGATACTTTAGGCATTTCTTTGGAAAAAAAATTGGGAACTGTTTATTTAAATAATAATGTAAGTTCACTAGTGTCTTGGTTTCGAAATACAGGATATAAGATGTTTTGTTAAAACTATTTTCCTTCTGATTTAAAAATGCTAGGGCTCGTTTTGCCCTTAATTTCTTATATATTGCTCATTTATATATTTTGTTTTAGTATTAGTAAATAGCATACTATATATTTCTGCCATTCATTTAAACAAACAAACAAACAAACATGTAAGTTCCAGAGAAGAGCCAGATACTTCCTCACACTTGCTTCATAATTTAGGGTTTCATGCTTGCTCAAACTGGGAGACTGGAATTAATTTTATCCTAAGCCATTGGCTGAGTTTGATCCATAAATCACGATAGAATGTTATTCTAACCACATAGAAATTGATGTGTGTCCTTTCCCCAACCTTTCCTTTTGTGGTCAGGAGTCAGTTATAAGCTAGGCTGCCTAAGCTTCACATGTGCTCCCAGACCCTTTATTGATCTTCTTTCAGAATCTGTCTCTATTATTACTATTTTGAGACTCAGGGTCAGCTAGAATATTGTTTTGAGAGAGCAGGTCATATATTTCATTAGGATGACGTATGGTTGTGCTCTGACCTCTCTCCTCTAAGTTAATTCTCAGTGTTTTGGTCCTACTCTTTGATGCCTGATATCTATGATTTCTAAGAGAGGACACAAGATAATTTTTCTTTTCTTTTCTTTTCTTTTCTTTTCTTTTCTTTTCCTTTCTTTTCTTTTCTTGTCTTTCTCCCTTCCTTCCTTCCTTTCTTTCTTTCTTTCTTTCTTTCTTTCTTTTTTTCTTTCTTTCTTTCTTTCTTTCTTTCTTTCTTCTTATGTGCCAGTTTCATAGTTTGTCAACATAATCAAAAAATGGAATAAGTTGACAATTCTTTGCACAGCTGTGTTAATTTCACTGGTACTGATATTAAGACTCTTAATTTAAAAGGCCCATCCAACAGTTTAGTTTGATTTATTCTTCAGGGAAACTTTTAGAAGCTTATCTTTAGGTTAAATGTTCAGTATGTACTTTATTGAATTATTTTCTCTATGAGTTTCAGCACAAAGCAAAAAGGTTAGAGAAATCTATTCAGGCTGACACAACTGTGCTTGGCTATGTGTACCAGATACTAAGTAGCAGGACCCTTAGTGTCTTTTACACAGAGAAGGCTTAGAAGGGACCCTTTATGCCTGTGATAATACACTCTACAAATGAGGAATCCCCTTTTGGACAAAGAAAATTGTCAATTTCAAAAAAAAAAAAGGTTTAAAAATCTATACATAGTTTGCTAAAAGTTTAGATTTGTCAAAACTTATAGATAGATCTGGATTAAAACATCTGCTTGAATCTTTTCCGGGTAGCAGCCTTGAAGTTATAGGTAAGTGATAGAAGCAATGGTTGGGCAAGGCCGTTTCAAATCCTGCCAATCTTTCTCCCCTCGTATTTCCCCATTTTCTTTCCAAATAAAGCCAGATCCATAGGGACAAGATCAGTGTATGTTCTGGTGGTCTGGCCTTATTTTATCAGATCACACTGGGACCTCCAGGCTGAACTTACTGCTGCAAAGCTTAGAGCCCGTGTGTGGCTGTCCAATTCAGAGTGTTTAAATGTTTATTGCAAAAACATTTGACTTTTTGGGCACATGTTAATTTATCCTTTCAGCTATTACTAGTCTTTTCTAGGATTGAGTCATAAACAATCAAAGAGAAAATATCTATAGCAGAATATATAACTTGAAAAAATGAATTTGCTTCTTTCCAACTTCCATTTTGTGATGAGAGACAATGTTTTTACTATTTTAAGTAAAACATTTTGTTAAATCCATGTAGTAGGCTTAAATTTATTTTTATATTACTTATAGATAACATAAAACTCTGTTTTGTCCAAAAAGAGTAATGTTATTGCTTATTGGTTGACACTGTTTGTATTTGTAACTAAAACCTACTGTTACATATTAATATGCTTAAAATATTAATCACTTAATAAGCATATATACATATATATATATGTATGTGTATATATATGCCAATTCCATTATCTCACTGAAATAAGTACTACATATGGTTTATAATTATATTGTTACCATTTTAAAGGATTGAGTAACCTTCTAGTTCCCACAAAAGAAAGACAGTGCATTACATTCCCACAGAATAAGATACAAGATTTTGAAATCTTAATTCATTATTATTAATATTTCATTAAGTATATTTTTTAACGAAATTTGAATATTGAACAGACCTTAGGAAGAATTTTTCCCAGTTTTCTTATCATATGAGCTCAAAGGATTGGAGTCCTGCAGGAATGTTCCACTGGGTGATGTTATATACTTCATTATTTGTGTATTAGGGGTCAGAGCCCCATCCTTGGCAAGGAGTTTGTCTTAGTCAGGGTTTCTATTTCTGCACAAACATCATGACCAAGAAGCAAGTTGGGGAGGAAAGGGTTTATTCAGCTTACACTTCCACATGGCTGTTTATCACAAAGGAAGTCAGGACTGGAACTCAAACAGGTCAGGAAGTAGGAGCTGATGCAGAGGCCATGGAGAGATGTTCCTTACTGGCTTGCTTCCCATGGCTTGCTCAGCCTGCTCTCTTATAGAACCCAAGACTTCCAGCCCAGGGATGGCACCACCCACAAGGGGCCCTACCCCCTTGATCACTACTTGAGAAAATGCCCCACAGCTGGATCTCATGGAGGCACTTCCCCAACTGAAGCTCCCTTCTCTGTGATAACTGCAGCCTGGGTCAAGTTGGCACACAGAACCAGCCAGTACATGTGGCCATGTGTCTTTGCATTTTACCCTGTCTCTTACGGCAATATCTATTATAAATGCAGAACTCTCAAATGACTAGTAGCGCTCTGACACTGGGGCTGTCTTTATCTCCTGTGTAACTTGATACAGAGTTGAGCGTTCTGTGTGTCACTGGCTGTGACATACTCAGTGAAGCTTCGGAACTTCTTCTCAAGAAAGGATTCTGACTGTCTTCCTGATCAGCCAAACTGATGAGTCTGCTGTAATGGGTAACATGGAGCAGTTTCATGACAGACATTACTAGGGAAACATGGCTTCATGTGCATGGTTAGCGTGTATATTGTGTACGTTAGCATACCTCAGCATGTATGATGACAGGAACATACTGGGTCCATAGTGTACTAAATTAGAGTGTTAAAGGTGGTTTTCTATCAGTAATGTGAAGCTTTGTGTATTTATATTGTCTTTGTGGCTTACAACAAAGACCAAAACCTTTTCTTTCCTTGATAATCTAAATTGACACAGAAAATACTCATTTCCATCAAGCCAAAACCTTTCTATTTCCCTTCACATTAAATACAGTTACAAGGCTCTGTTAACTTAAAGGAGGGGCAGTTTTGAACTACCTGTTTAGACAGAATGAAGATATTTTTGTGACTCTTTATGTAATGATCAATGGAACCACCTGACACTTTTATTTCTGTGAGAATACCAGTTGATTGTTTCTGCAAACCATCTGCCTGGGGGACTGTGGCATTTTTTAAAATTTATTCAGGAGAATTGTAAATACCAGGAAATGCTTTAAGCAGACAGTCAATTTTAAAATGCTCATGCAAATGTCTTCCATCTGAGTATCATGGTTCATGACAGTAAATGTACCAGGACCACCTCAATGAAACTGCCTGGGCTGCCTAGAAGGCTCTGTTGAAGCCTGAATAAAGCAACACAAGACAGCAAGCACAAAGAGCATTTCATATTGAGTTTTATAAATAATCTTATATTTTTAGGCTCAGAGTATACTTAGTAAAACTCTAGATTAATGGATGTCAGTTTTTGACATTTTTGAGAGTGAAAAGTAGAAATGTAGTTTATCAAGGACAACCTTTCAACGGATGAAATCAGGCCTTCGGTGGTGTCAGATTGTGATTCCCCTAAAAACTAAATAATTGAAGCAAAATAATTCTTTTGTGTCATAATTTGTAAGTATCATGTTTATATGAAATGGGGTGGGGCGTCCTGATTTACACTTGCTATGCCAGCAGCTAGTTTTGTAAGCGTAAATTTTGTATAATCTAACCTTAGTCTCTGGATGTTGTTAATCTATTATTTCTGTGATTTCCCCCTCATAATCTAACAATTTCCACAAAATATATTTTATCTGAGTAGTGTCATAAAAGTAACATGTTGCTACTTTTGAATCAAGACTAGTGTTCCTCTCTGTCCCCAAACTACTTGAATCTGTGAAGCCCCTGAGTGTGCTCAACAGAGACAATGTGGACATTTCCCACCTAAAATAGGATTGTTGGCTATGACACTTATATGACATGCGTTTTTGTAGAATTAAGTTGTCATGTGGCTTCAGGTAGAGGATGTTACAGTTTAGACCATTAGTTTGCAAGGGTTTTTAACAGTTGCGGTTCATCATCTGGCGCATGTGGACCACTATGTTGTCTCATTCTGTACTTCAAAGGCTTGCAAACTCCATTTTACACACTCAATTTAGATAGAAATTTGGTTTTTGTAGAATGGGTTCTGGGACTTCTCAAAGATTAAGTACTACTGCTGTCTGAAGAGTTGAAAATTTCTTGTATTCGATGCAGAAAAGGAATCCATTGTGTGTGGCTATAATTTATGTTTTAATAATTTGTCATATATGAACAAATACACTAGAATAAAGGTACAAAGCTTCATGGCCGTTGATATATTTATGTTGTTTTAAGAAAGAAAATTATTGCTATATTAAACCTTGCTGTCACTATAGCATTTTTATTTTGTTGGTAAACTCCATAAGCTTTCTAATTTCTATTGTGTGTGCTTCACACACACACATGTTTCTTTGCATAAGTATTTGTGTACAAATACCCCAAAAGACCAGGAGATAATATTGAATCTCTAGAGCAGCAGTTGTGAGCTGTCTGATATGTGTGAAGCAAGCTAAGGTCCTCTGGAAGAGCGTCATGCGGTAAGGAAGCTCATTATACTGTCTTTCCAGCTCATGAATCTTTGGTTTTAATATTCATTTAGGTGTATTTCATCCAACTTTTTCCAGATAATGGAAATAAATCAGTAAAATATGCTAGAACTACAAAGTTCTAGCCAGTGAAATTTCATCTGTAGTCTTAGAAGTGACAGAGATCCACAATCACAGTCAAGGCTGAGCCACAAGTCTTTCAAAGTTGAGCGTGTATCTTGCCAGCATTTCCTGAATTGCTGTAAACTTTGATGGAGGAGGGAGCTACTGAATTTAGTCTAGTGCTGCTCACAGGGATTTGCACCTGATTAGACCTTTCTCTTTTTGAGTAGTTAATAACTGCTTCTGCCAGAAAACCAGATCAAAGCTTAGCGGGGGAGATCAGTACATTGGTTTTATCAGCCATTTTCCAGCCACAGCTCTTCTAACCCTGATTAACAGGGTGGTGGTGAGGGAAATCAGCTGCTTGCCACCTTCCTGGGGTGCATTCCTCTTGATTTGTTTAAGAACCTGGGAGGAACATGTTCGCAGCAGGAACACCTGGACAGTCCTCTCTCTGTCCTGTCAGAGTGGAAAACTCTTTCTGGTAATCACTGCTCTGACTCTGGCAACCGGGGGCCATTGTTTTCTTTGGTTCGGACTTAGCAAGTCACTGTGGCTCCTTCAGCACCTGGTCGTCTGCCAACCATCTCCCTGGCCATGGGCTGACTACAGGAGAGGTTTTTGAGGTTTGTGCTTCTTCCCCTATTCTCAAGCCAAAGCTTGGGTGCTTCCATTCCCTCCCTCCATAGACTCCAGAACTCCTGAAGCCTTTAGGCTGCCCCTTTTAGTCCTTCCAGTTCGCAATGGAAGTTAGAGTTATAGTACTTGAAGATAAGAAGACCTGGCTCCCTAGCCCTGTCTCTCCTTTTATCCATCACATTTGCAGTCTTAAGACAACGATGATGACAACAACAACAACAACAACAACAACAACAAAAACAACAGAGCAGAAATCACAATCTTGGTCTCTTGATGCTTGACAAGTATGGAGATTTCCCTATGACAAGAATCTATTTTGGCTACATTTCCACAGAAGGACCCTAGAGATGATATGTTTGAAAGCCTTCTGGGAGTAGGGAATGTATAAATATCTTTGAGAAGCATTCTGAAGAAATGTGTTTTATGTAAAGTGTCGCCAGAAATATATTCTTAGGACCACAGATTCTGCATTTATAATCTCACTAGAAGTCCTTGTATAAATGGCATTCCAATATGTTGTACATGGGGACTGGAATACATGGATAACACCAGGAATGGATACCATAGAATCGCAACTTTAGCAAGCATTTGTTTGCTTTGTAGTAATGGGCAGTGCAAATTTATAATCACTATATGTGGGCTGATGAAGGACAAACTATAATCACACGTGAAAGTGCTTGGCCTTTACATCACTTGATCCAAGTCCATTTCTGTTGTAAAGAGAAACGCGGATACCTTTGAGGTCGCGGATCCAGATCAAGCTGGATACCTCATGTTTTAATTTGAAAAAATTCTGTGACCTTTCATTTAGATATTTTATAAGATTTTCATAGTATAGGAATTGTAGGTGATATGTGACATATTTGTATGGCTTAAAATGTTATGTGTGTTCATTATTAGATATTGGCATTTCATCTTGTTTTACTAATACCTGGTTCATATTAGCTGTCACGTATTGATGCCTGGGTCGTTTACTGAATTCTAACACCATTCCTGTGGGAAGACCTAATTCCTTTTATAGCTATTTGTTTCATAATGTGGTTCCAAGAAAACAGCATGGCCCCCAAGCAAGGACGGGCTGTTTAGGGGCTCAGGATAATCCACTAGACGGTATAATCATCGGAAGGAAAAGTTAATTTAATTGGTTTAAAGACTTTCTTGTGGCCACAAAGAATGATGAATTGATTTTTGTTTTACTACATGGAAAATGTGCAGCATATTACAGGAGAAGAGGCACTTTTGTAGACTAAATTATCTTCTGTGTATCGCATCAGTAATTTCAGGAGACTTAAAAATATACCTACATGAAATTTAACCGGCCATTTTGTTACATATCAGTTTTACCCTGGGGCTTGCATGGTTAGCACAAGAAAGGCACATACACAGATTTTACATAGTTGTGCCTGGCTATTTTATTTATGAACTTGCCTGTGATACAATTGTTATCCTACCTTTTCTGACTAGAAATTTTGCAGCAAGGTGGCTCAGCTGTTCCCCTGTGCAGCCATCCCTCATTCACATACAAAAATCAATTACCGAACAGTGGTGTCTTTATAACTTGTGTCATGTCTCTCCATCCAACTGTCACATGGATTCCTACATGGATTCCTAGGCAACTGGACTCCCTGGCTCTAATTCTAATTAGAGCAAATTATAAAATTTTTCTTTTAAACTCCAACTTTGGCATTAATCAGCTCCATTTGCATATACTTAGCCCTCTGTGATCATGGCCCCCTTTGCTTTCATGTGAGCTAGACTTAGCTCTGAGGCCACATACATTACTCTGATGCTCTGTCCTCGGTGATGTACGTTTACATGGATGTCTCTATGGAAGTTCCTCCTACACGTCCTCCTGGAGCCAACTCTCTGTTTCTTAGTTTCTAGCTTCTTGCCTCGGTTTTCTCAATTTTAGCCCCGTATTTCGCTGTCCCATAGAAATGCCTGGCACATTATAGGTGGATGCATTTGGTGAGGTTTTTCTTCAGTGAGGACAGGACCCACATGTTCTATACTTTAAGCCTCCTTTTCATGCAGACTTTCACAGTACCAGTCAGAAAATTTGGTTCTCAAGTTAAGAGATACTCCTCAGCCCCTTTTTGCAAGTCCTCACCTCTTCTTGATTTCTGCTTAGTATTGCTTTTTGTTTCACAGATATTTATCTGTACAAAACATTCTTAGTTTTATTACTTAAATGTTACATACACACTTTAAAAAAAAAACTATGTGCAACTGTGAGTGTTTGGTTTCTGTTTATCCTGCAGTATCTGCTAATGGTAATTGGTACACAGTTTAGGCTGTTTAGCTCTTACCTTGCCAATGAGGAGATTAATGAGTTTAATGGGCAAAACATCTATACTTTTCAGGACACTTAGGAACCAATTCTTCTTTCTTACAAGGTTAGTAAACTTTGGAATTTCAGAACTAACTTTAAGAGGACATTTTTCTGAATGGCTTTTATTTTATTGAAGGGAATAAAATTCTTGTTCTGTGGGTCTTTGCTAGTAGTAATAAGCCTTCACCAAGTGGGATATGAGATTATTATTATGAAATTGTACTCTTCCCATTTGATTTTTTTTTGATAAGGGCATTACTGATTGTTTATATGACATAGCAGTGATAGCTTATATCTTTTATCCTCCAGTTTGTTCTTTTATTTTTTATTAGATATTTTCTTTATTTACATTTCAAATGATATCTACTCTCCTTGTTACTCCTCCAAAAAATATCAAAAAAAGGCAAAAAAACAAACAAACAAACAAAAAAACCTAACCCTATTTCCTCCCCCTCCCCCTGATCAACAACCCACCCTCTCACACTTCCTGGCCCTGGCATCCCCCTACACTGGGGCATAGAACCTTCACAGGAACAAGGGCCTCTCCTCCCATTGATGACCAACTAGGCCATCCTCTGCCATATGCCGCTGGAGCCATGCGTCCCCCCCATGTGTGCTCTTTGGTTGATGCTTTAGTCCCTGGGAGCTCTGAGGATATTGGTTAGTTCATATTGTTATTCATCCTAAGAGGCTGCAAACCTTTCAGCTCCTTGGGTTCTTACTCTAGCTCCTTCATTAATGGATAGCTGTGAGCCCCTACTTCTGTATTAGTAGGGAACTGTCAGAGCCTCTCAGGAGACAGCTATATGAGGCTCCTGTCAGCTAGCACTTGCTGGCATCCACAATAGTGTCTGGGTTTCAGTGATTGAATATGGAAAGGATTCCCAGGTGGAGCAGTCTCTGGATTGTCCTTCTTTCAGTCTCTGCTCCATAGTTTGTCTCTGCAACTCCTTAGATGGGCATTTTGTTCCCCCTTCTAAGAAGGAACAAAGCATCCACACTTTGATCTTGCTTCTTCTTGAGTTTCTTGTGGTTTGTGGATTGTATTTTGGGTATTATGAGTTTCTGGGCTAATATTCATTTATCAGAGAGTGCATACCATGTGCGTTCTTTTGTGATTGGGTTACCTCACTCAGGATGATATCCCCCAGATCCATCCATTTCCCTAAGAATTTCGTAAATTCATTGTTTTTAATAGCTGAGTAGTACTCCATTGTGTAGATGTACCACATTTTCTATATCCATTCCTTTGTTGAGGGACATCTGGGTTGTTTCCAGTTTCTGGATATTATAAATAAGGCTGCTATGAACATGGTGGAGCATGTGTCCTTATTACATGTTGGAGCTTCTTCTGGGTATATGCCCAGGAGTGGTATAGCTGAGTTCTCTGATAGTCCTATGGCCAAATTCCTGGGGAAACAACAAACTGATTTCCAGAGTGGTTGTACCAGCTTGCAATCCCACCAGCAGTGAAGGAGTGTTCCTCTTTCTCCACAACCTTGCCAGCATCTGCTGTCACCTGAGTTTTTGATCTTAGCTATTCTGACTGGTGTGAGGTAGAATCTCAGGGTTCTTTTAATTTACATTTCCCTGATGACTAAGGATGTTGAATATTTGTTTAGGTGCTTCTCAGCCATTTAGTATTCCTCAGTTGAGAATTCTTTGTTTAGTTCTGTACCCTATGTTTTAATAGGATTATTTGATTCTCTGGAGTCTAACTTCTTGAGTTCTTTGTATATATTGGATATTAGCCCTGTATCGGATAAAGGATTGGTTAAGATCTTCTCCCAGACTGTTGGTTGCCATTTTGTCCTATTAACAGTTTCCTTTGCCTTAAAGCAGCTTTGTAATTTTATGAGGTCCCATTTGTCAATTCTTCATCTTAGAGCATAAGCTATTGGTGTTCTCTTCAGGTAATTTTCCCCTGTGCCCATGTGCTCCTAGCTCGTCCCCACTTTATTTTCTATTAGTTTCAGTGTATCTGGTTTTATGTGGAGGTCCCTGATCCACTTGGACTTGAGCTTTGTACAAGGAGATAGGAGTGGATCAATTTGCATTCTTCTACTTGCTAACTGCCAGTTGAGCCAGCTGTCTTTTTTCTACTGGATGGTTTTAGCTCCTTTGACAAGGATCAAGTGACTGTAAATGTATGGTTTCATTTCCGAGTCTTCTATTCCATTCAGCTGCCTGTCACTGTACCAATACCATGCAGCTTTTGATCACAATTGCTCTGTAGTACCACTTAAGGTCTGGGATGGTGATTCCACCAGAGGTTCCTTTATTGTTGACAATAGTTTTCACTATCCTAGGTTTTTTGTTATTCCAGATGAATTTGCAAATTGCTCTTTCCAAGTCTGTGAAGAATTGAGTGGAATTTTGGTAGGGATTGCAGTCTATTGACTGCTTTTGGCAAGATGGGCCATTTTTACTATATTAATCCTGCCAATCCACGAACATGGGAGATCTTTCCATCTTCTGAGATCTTCTTTGATTTCCTTCTTAAGAGACTTGAAATTTTTGTCATACAGATCTTTTGCTTGCTTAGTTACAGTCACACCAAGGTATTTTATATTATTTGTGATTATTACGAAAAGTGTTGTTTCCCTAATTCCTTTCTCAGCCTGTTTATCCTTTGTGTAGAGGAAGGCCTCTGATTTGCTTGAGTTAATTTTATATCCAGTTACTTTGCTGAAGTTGTTTAACAGGTTTAGGAGCTCTCTGGTGGAATTTTTGGGGTCACTTAAGTATACTATCATATCATCAGCAAATAGTGATAATTTGACTTCTTCCTTTCCAATTCGTATCCCTTGATCTCCTTTTGTTGCCTAATTGCTCTGGCTAGGACTTCAAGTACAATATTGAATAGGTAGGGAGAGAGTGGGCAGCCTTGCCTAGTCCCTGATTTTAGTGGGATTGCTTCATGTTTCTCTCCATTTAGTTTTATATTGGCTACTGGTTTGTTGTATATTGCTTTTACTATATTTAGGTATGTACCTTGAATTCCTGATCTTTCCAAGACTTTCATCATGAAGTGTTTTGTCAAATGTTTTCTCAGCATCCAATGAGATGATCATATGATTATTTTCTTTGAGTTTGTTTATGTGGTGGTTTACATGGTAGATTTCCGTATATTGAACCATCCCTGCATATCTGGGATGAAGCCTACTTGATAATGATGAATGATCATTTTGATGTGTTCTTGGTTTCGGTTTGCAAGAATTTTATTGAGTATTTTTACATTGATATTCGTAAGGAAAATTGGTCTGAAGTTTTCTTTCTTTGTTAGGTGTATATGTAGTTTAGGTATCAGAGTAATTGTAGGTTCATAGAATGAATTGGGTAGAATACCTTCTGTTTCTATTTTGTGGAATAGTTTGAGGAGTATTGGTTTTAGGTCTTCTTTGCATGGGATTATTTCAATATTCTTGTATCTGTTAAGGCCTGTTTTGTGACTGATAATATGGTCAATTTTGGAGAAGGTACAATGAGGTACTGAGCAAAAGGTATATCCTTTTGTTTTACGATTAAAAGTTCTATAGATATCTATTAAATCCATTTGTCTCATAACTTCTGTTAGTCTCACTGTGTCTTTGTTTAGTTTCTATTTCCATGATCTGTCCATTGCAGAGAGTGGGGTGTTGAAGTCTCCCACTATTATTGTGTGTGATGCTATATGTGCTTTGAGCTTTAGTAAAGTTCTTTTAAGAATGTAGATGCCCTTGCGTTTGGAGCATAGAGGTTCAGAATTGAGATTTCATCTTGTTAGATCTTACCTTTTATGACTATGAAATGTCCCTCCTTATCTTTTTTGATCACTTTAGGGTGAAAGTCAATTTTATTCGATATTAGAATGGCTACTCCAACTTGCTTCTTGGGACCATTGAATTGGAAACTTGTTTTCCAGTCTTTTATTCTGAGGTAGTGTCTGTCTTTGTCACTGAGGTGGGTTTCCTGAATGCAAGAAAATGTTGAGTTCTGTTTATGTACCCAATCTGATAATCTATGTCTTTTTATTGGGGAATTGAGTAAATTGATATTAATAGATAGTAAGGAAAAGTAATTGTTGCTTCCTGTGATTTTTGTTGTTAAAGTTGGAATTCTGTTCATGTGGCTATCTTCTTTCAGTTTTATTGGAAAATTAATTTCCTGATTTTTCTAAGATGCAGTTTCCTTCCTTGTGTTGGAGTTTTCCACTTATTATCCTTTGAAGGGCTGGATTTGTAGAAAGATAGTGTGTAAATTTGTTTTTATCATGGAATATTTTGGTTTCTCCATCTATGGTAATTGAGAGTTTTGCTGGGTATTGTAGCGCTGGCATTTGTGTTCTCTTATTGTCTTTATGACATCAACCCAGGATCTTCTGGCTTTCATAGTCTCTGGCGAGAAGTCTGGTATAATTCTGATAGGCCTGCCTTTATATGTTATTTGACCTTTTCCCCTCACTGCTTTTAAAATTCTTTCTTTGTTTTGTACATTTGGTGTTTTGCCTATTATGTGGCAAGAGGAATTTCTTTTCTGGTCCCAACTATTTGGAGCTCGGTAGGCTTCTTGTATGATCATGGGTATCTCTTTTTTTTAGGTTTGGGAAGTTTTCTTCTATAATTTTCTTGAAGATATTTAATGTCCCTTTAAGTTGGAAGTCTTTGCCCTTTTCTATACCTTTCATCCATAACTTTGGACTTCTCATTGTGTCCTGGGTTTCCTGGATTTTTGGTTTTGGAACTTTTTGCATTTTATGTTTTCTTTGACGGTTGTCTCAATGTTTTTTATGGTTTTTTCAGCCCCTGAGATTCTCTTGTCTATCTCTTATATTCTGTTGGTGATGCTTGCATCTATGGCTCCTAATTTTTTCCAAGGTTTTCTATCTCCAGAGTTGTTTCTCTTTGTGATTTCTTGATTGTTTCTGCTTCCATTTTTGGGTTGTGAATGGTTTTGTTCAATTCCTTTACCTGTTTGGTTGTGCTTTCCTGTAATTCTTTAAGGGATTTTTGTGTTTCCTCTTTAAGTGCTTTTTCCTATTTACCTGTGTTCTCCTGTGTTTCTTTAAGGGAGTTATTTATGTCCTTCTTAATTTCCTCTATCACCATCATAAGAGATGATTTTTGATCCAAATCTTGCTTTTCCAGTGTGGGGATGGATATCCAGGACTTTATGTGATGGAAGTACTAGGTTCTGATCATGCCAAGTAGACTTGGTTTCTGTTGGTATGATAATTGCACTTGCTTTTAGCCATCTGTCAATCTCTGTTGTTAGATGTTATTGCTGTCTCTGGCTGGAGCTTGTTCCTCCTGTGGGTCTGAAAGCCTGTTTCAGCACTTCTAGGAGATCAGCTCTACCCTGGTAGGTCCCATGTACAGAGGGCTATGGATCAGCCATCCCTCTTGGGTGCAGATGGATGAATGAAAGCTCCAGCTTCTGTGGCCTGTGCCTCCCAACTGGTCTCACCTGAGACCCAGGGTCAGAGCACTCCCTGGAGAGAAGCTTCCTGCTTGTGGGAAAGGTGTGCAGAGAGGGAGTGGATCCACAGACCCTCCTAGTTGTAGAGGGATGTACAAAGGATGCTGTCCCAGCTACCCTGCCATTTCTGTGGCCTCCAGTTTGTTCTTTTCATTCAGAGTGATGCTACAGGAAACGATGGGAGGAAATCATATCCTAGATGAATGGTCCAGTGTCATCTTCATTAAGAGTTCACATTTACCTTTTATTTGTGAAGCAAATGATAAAACTAATAAATGTTCCCTCAAAAGAATTAAGCCTACTGGTTCCAGTTCCTTAACAAAGTAGGAGAGTGAACTTAGACAGAATCCCTCAATGGTGTAAACTTAGACAGAATCCCTCAATGGGACAACTTTAGACAGAATCCCTCAGTGGGACATACTAAGTGGTACCTGGAAGACTGGTTGATGGGACTTCCTGCCATGAAAACTTGCAAAGAAGAATATAATGAGAGTGGGTTGTCTTTACTGAAAATATTTTAGTTTTGATAACTGTATTTAAGGAGCACTAGGTGCTTCAGATATGGGACTGAATCAGACTTCAGGAATATTGTGCAGCAGTTTAACGAGAAGCCATTATGTTATAGAGATTGCAAAATAAATGAGTTGTTAAAAATAATTTTACTGTTCAATGGGGCATAGCGATTATTGCAGGATAATGACTTTCCATTGGCAATGTATGTGGTAAAGTACCTGTGATGGTCCCTGATGCCTCCTGCTATACACACCATTCTCATAGATGTTGCCATCCTAAGCATTTGTTAGAGTTTTACCTTCTTTTACATAAACCTCAATTAAGACTCTTTCACTTTCTTTTCATTTATATATTTCTTCTCTTGTAGAACAGACGCTTTTTTCCTGCTGAATAATATATGTCCCTTAGAGCTTAGTGACAAATGTGCTTTAATTTAAATCATCATCATTATCAATTTAACAGGCACCTCTGGTAATATGGTTTTCAGTTTTAAAAAGTGTATCATGAAGCAGAATGTGTTTCTGTGGAGAACTGGAATGATTATAAGATAATCACATACCCTGAGGGCATAGAAATAGGAAAGGTGCAAGCCTATGTATCTATTCCTTTGACATAATGATTATTTCATAATAACTGAGTACTTCCATTCCAGTCTTCTCAGCCCACACCATCCAATTTCTCCATTCTCTTCTACCAGACTAAGACAGGAATAATCGAAATTTTGTGTTAAAATATAATGTAGGTGATTCTATGATGGTTCAGCATGTATTTTACCTGACCTGTGCATTTCCTTATAAGAAGTAAGATTGGTCTGTTAACAGCTAGAGTTGAAATAACAGAGAAAATAAGTTCCTCCACCCTTTGCTCAGGCTGTCCTTGAGATGGTTTGCCAGGATTCCTGTTTAAGAAAACTGCAGTTTGCGACATGACAGTGGTGTATGAATGTGTGTGTGTGTGTGTGTGTGTGTGTGTGTGTTGTAATGGTGTCTTGGGGCAAATTTCTCCCTATGAGATTCTGGCTTGTGTTGAACTCATGATCTTATTGCCTTTGACTCCTGAGTGCTGAAATTGTAGGTGTGGGTCTCAGTGCCCAACTTTTCAAGAATAGTTTTTACTGTTACTTTTAGAAGGTATAGTTTACTTTATTAACCTTTCCAAGAAAGATGTGTTCTGTATTATTAGTAAAAAGAAAAAAAACTGTTAGGTACATAGTTACATGGTTTTTAAAGACCATGAGCTTGAGGACCAAGTCCAGATATAATGAAATCCCAGCTGAATCTCATTCTGTATATACTTACTTATTTTGTCTAGTCTCAGATTTGTTTAGAAGTGCTAGAGGCACTGTCTTGCAGACAAATGCATAATGAATCTTCATGCATCTTTCTTCCCTCTGAAGTGTGATTGGAATAGTTGAGTTGGGTAAAGGAGAGGCAGAGTAGTATAGCTGCTCCTAGCTTTATAGAAGGGGCCTAGGCCTTGCTGCTCAGTTGTGGGACAATGTGATTTACTCCACCTTTCTGACCGATGTCAGGGGGAACTATTTCATGTCAGCCAACTGGAGGCCACTGCTGAGTGTGGTGCTTATGACCCCCTTACTGAAGGCGTGACTCTGTCAGTTGGAAACTACAGATTCATTGAGTCTCTTCAAACAGGTGATTGCATGTCCTATTCTAAGGAACACAGTTTAGGGTTCAAAAGGGTTTGTGAGGAAAAGTCACTAGAGTTACACAAGGTGGGATGCAATGTCCCATCCTTTATATGTGGAGGTTGAAGTATAACAGCTGGAAATCCCGTTTACTGTAACCGTCAACCTTAAAGGTGCCTCTTTTAGCTAGGCACTTAAAATTGTTTCAGGCTATCGTGTTTATTAATTATATAGCGAAGTGATTTTGAATGACACACTTCCCATATACAGCTGCCTCCCTATGCGTCTCACCTTGCTTACGGACATGAAACGGACAACAGAATGAAGGCTGTCTTCTCACCGTAGACGTACCCACGAATACCTTGATTTTAAATCATACATCACCAAAAACTAGTTTGGGTGAAGTAATAAGCAAATCAAGAACAGTGGGTGGGGACATAAAGCAGTCCATATTTTATTGACCTCCCGGGTGATTTTCCTTCTTGGCCTATGGGTTGAAAGAGTGTGTTCCATTTGTTGTCTGATGGAAAAGTAGTGGTGTCTGCCTTTCAGCAGATACTCAGCAGGTTTGTAGGTGTGTCTAGTAGCCCACCGCAGGGACTGACTTCCTACTCTCCAGGTGTACATTATCGTGTATATATTTTTGTTTCTGCTTATTTGTGAAATTTAAATATGAAAGTTCACACTTAGTTGACTATGATGTTATAAAATTGAGAACGTAATATTAAAAATGTTTCTTCATGCCATTTTGCATATCATGTTTTTATTAATTTTTTGAGAATTTCATATACATGTGTATATGTATAAATGAATATATACATATATATGATCATTCACTTCCTATTTCCTCCCAGATCCATCTTCACTCCTCTCAACTTTGTTTCTTCTTTTCTTTTTAGAAATAATCTACTGAGTCCAATTTGTGCTCTCTATATAGTTTTGGTGCAGGATAGCCACTGGAATATGTTCCATCTACATCTAGCAAGAGCCATATTGAGAAAGTCATCTGATCCTCTTTCCCCGAGAAGCCATCAACTGTCAACAGTTCCAGCCAAGGGTGGAGTCATATGCCCCTCTGGTTCATCTATGCAGGAAGACTGTCTGACTTGATGTTGCCTAGGTAGCCACAGCTGCTCTGATTTCACTCAGGAGCACAGTCAGTGATCCTGTCATATCAGAAGACAAGTTATCCCTTGCATCCTCTGCATACTCTGGCCATTAAACTCTTTCTACCTTCTTTTCTGAAAAAGCCTTGCAGGGTGGGATACAGATGTCCTTTTGGCTGAGCCATCCAGAGATACTTATTCTCATTAATATAAACTTTTCTAATTAGCCTTGAGAGGCATATTCATCTATAGGTATAGAGGTACAGATTTAGATGGTAGTTTGAATTATGTCCAATTAGCAAAATAATAGTAGTAAGTTTACTACCAGGGCCTTCGATTTCTCTAATAATGGAGTAGATTAACCATACCAAGCATACATTTTCTCCTCTGAAATAAACCTTAATTTTAAACAGAAAGTGTTTGGTTGCCCGTATAACATTGCTGCCACAATTGCATTCATGGGTGTGCCTTACCACACAGGTCACTATGCTAGTTCACAGGGTTCGTAGTTGGGTGACATTATTGATTTCTCTTTTCCCCTAAGCCGTCAGCATAGCACCTTTGGTACTATGAGAACTAGCCAGCAGTGATATGCTACTAATTCCTTTTAAAAAGTGAGATGTAATTTTCACTTGTATTTCTCAGCATTTTTTTTCCCTCAAAAATGTCCTCCTTTGTGTTCCTTTGTATTTTATGGCTTACGTGCTCCCTCATGGAACCCCCTAGCAGTTGGACCTGTGTAGAAATGCTTTCAGGAGATATATAAAGCTTTCTGAGTTCATAGGCAAGCTAGCACTCTCTTGTTTCGGATAGTATCATCCTTTTGTGAATTTCCCCCACTCCCTCTTTTCGGTCTACTCCCTTGAACTTTTATATGTGTTGCTTTCTGCGTGTTAGATGCAGGATTATAATTTTAGGAGAGATTTTAGATATTATGGCCAGGGTTTCAGTTTATGAGAGGAGCACACCTCATAGCTTGAGACCCTTTGTTCGGCACATGCACAGGTGTCATCAACACAACCAAGATATAACATCTGTGTCCCCATAGGCAGCTTATCTGAGTAAATGAAAGTATACTGTCTTAACACTGAGAGATGGTGGCAATGGCATGCTTGGTGGGTACCTTCTGTGTAAGAGCTGTGCACACGTATTACCTATACTAATATTCTCTGTAGCTTGTATAATGCTCTGCTCTGCCTTTTCCCAGTTTCAAGACTTTGTCCTCTGCACCTCCAGCCATATTTGATATTTGATTTTTTTTCTACAATTTTGCTGTCCTTTATGCTTAAAAAAAAGGCATCTGCTATGTTAGTGCTTCAAGCTACTATGGCAAAATACCATGAGCGGGGTAACTGATAAACAACATTGATTTATTTCTCCCAGTTCTAGGAGGTGAAAAGTGCCAGATCGGTGTCCACAAACCAGTGCCTTCTAGATCTGTTTTCTGGTTCATGAAAGACCTGCCTCCCCTTGTCTTTACAGGGGCAAGAGGGAGGCTTCGCTGGAGGCTCTTCTGTAAAGGCAGGAGTCTCAGGAATCCCTCCTAACCACCTCCCCAAATCCCAAAAGACCTCACCTTCTGACAAATCCCTTCAGCTTTCAAATTCTGAACAGACAAATACTCAAACCACAGTGCATATGATTTTTTTACATGATTTTATGGCTTTCAAATACCCTCTTAAGGACCCAGTGAGTATTGTATCACTTCAGAGATTGTCAGGGCCCTTCGTGTTAGCCTTTGAGCTTCAGGGTGCAGAACTGAAGGGTGCTACCAAAGATGAATCTGTGTCCAGCTGGTACTGTTCAACCAGCACGGTGTCAAGCTATTAGTGAGTTTAAATCCTGGAACTACCTCTCTTTTGCCATGTTTCCTTGGAAATATAAGCATTTATATCTTCAGTGAGTAATGGCAGCTTCTCCACTGAGTTGCCCTGAGGTCCAACTGAATTAATGTTTTAACATAGTTATGATGAGGGGTGTGTGTGTGTGTGTGTGTGTGTGTGTGTGTGTGTAAAACAGAGAGAGAGAGAGAGAGAGAGAGAGAGAGAGAGAGAGAGAGAGAGAAAGACAGAGACAGAGACAGAGAGACAGAGGCAGAGAGACAGAAACAGAGAGAGTCACCATTATTAATGTGGTAGTAAATGAATGATAAAAACGTACAATGTTTAGTTTAGTAGTTAGCTTTCTTGGACACTGAAAGTTGAATCTGTGTTAGCAGAGTTTGTCGCCCTGCCTAACAGGTGTATGCATGTTAGCCACAGCATTAATGATAGTCAAATTGTTCCTAACCATGGAGGTTGTCCTAATACATTTGATGCTGAGAATAGACCACTGCTGACCACTTGGCTGCAAGAGACTTTCAGCACACACGTTGGCTTTTAGGTGAATGTGTCAATTTTTCTCAGCATTGGTTGTTCATTTTTAGCATATTAGTGAGTGTTCTACCTACCGGGTGCCTTTCCTTGAGAACTAAATGAACTAATGTGCATTAAAGTACTTTGTAAACTCTCAAGGTCTCTCTAAAGTGGCTGCACTGTCTGTTAATGACAGAAACGTGTTCATTTAGAGCATTTTTATTATTGTTCTTTGCATTGCATTTGGTTTAAATCTGTGCTGGAAAAATGCCCACATGGAAATAATAGGAACACCCATGCTCACATGTGAACACCCATGCTCACATGTGCACACACGCACACAAACACACACACACACACACACACACACTTTATTGTTAGCAGTGTCATTTCTTCTAAGTAATATATCCTTTGTTGCATATTTGGGTGTCTTCTGGAGGTGACAGTCTGTAGCCAGGACTGGCCTGCCAACAAATGACCTATTTGTTGTTTAAATTTGCTTTAGAATATAAAATACTAACACTTTCTTCCTTCTGGATTTATGACCTCAGTTTCAAAATCGTGAAAAGATGCAAGGGCTCACCTTTGATTTTAAAATGGAAGAGTATTTCATGTTGTAAGATTAATTTCCTAAAGTATACTTCATTCAAGTGTGTGATATTGAAATGTCAGTCACAGAGGAGAAGGCAGGCATTCCTATCGCTTCTGTGCTTCCACTGACTTTCCAAAGTTTTGGCAAGCTGGGCTGCCTCTGGGCAGGTCTTGGGTTTACCATTTCTCATGTAAGTACTTTCCTTCCTTAGCCTATACGTGGCTCTAATTTTTAAAATTATAGAACTTAAGTGTTACTTCATGATTGTTCTGTTATCTGGATCATCAAATATATTTCAAAAGAGCTCACAGAAGGTGTAAATATTGATTATTACTTCTTATTTTAAATTAGCAATCTCACACTTCTTTTCCAAATAGAGATGTCCTGTTTTGAGGCACTACGGTTTTTATTTTCACATGAAAAGTGTGGTTGGGTTCTGTAATTTAATCAAGTTTCTTACACTGAATCTAGGGAGAAAACATGTTGGAACTGGACATAAAATTGGGATATCAACAATTCTGAGTTGTAGTGTAACTTTTGTGCTGTTTAATTTGTCATCCATAAAATTGGGATGGCATCCAAACCTGGAAAGTAATATTTGACAGTAATAGCAAGCCATAGGACCTTACGCACAGAGAGCATGCCTGATCGCTTCTGTCATTTGCACATGTGGACAAGTTTGTCTCAGGCTGAGGAACTCTTAGTATTGGATCCTGGACTTAGTCAAGTGAATTTCGCTGTTGATTCCATTAAGTAATTAGTCTGTGAAAATGCTAACTTGAAACTGCCCTTAAAAGTAGACTTGACTCTTCTGGAACTTACTTTATGTGAAAAATCAATAACAGACCAATTGATTCTTTCCCCTATTGATTTCACTATCGTTGACATACTTCCAAATGCTATTCCACGAGCCTGGTGACATTTGTATTTCAGACGTTCTTGTGCTGTGGGATAGCCAGTTGCTATAGGTATTTATTTGTTGATTCAAACTAAATTAAAGTTTAGAGGCTAGACAGTGCTGGATCAAGAAGGAAAAAAGAAGAGACCTGATGAGGATAATATACCATGCGGTGATCCCAGCTTGTAACTAGAAAGAAAGTTGGAGAAGCCAGCACAAAGTAAATCAGTTCGGTGATTTTGGTCAAAATCAATTTTTCGGGTTTTTAGATGATTTTGTATTTAAGTCAACAGTTTTGGAGATGGCTTTAATGTAACCCAGAAGCCCCACCAATGTTCCTCAGCGTTTCAGGTAGCATGCATTGGTACCCGTTGTCTTTCAGTTTTAGAAATATTGCTGTACAACATGCCTTTCTATCCTCCCTTCTCCCTTCTCCCTTGCAAACCCACTGTATGCTACTAGTTTTTCAGATAAGACAATCTCTCCACTTCTGCTTCTGTCTCTTTGGTTACTCCCCCCCCCTC
>JADRCD010185955.1:0-10925 GCA_019843815.1 Montemys delectorum | reverse complement strand
TGTGTGTGTGTGTGTGTGTGTGTGTGTGTGTGTGTGTGTGTGTGTGGTTGTTGTTGTGCTTAAAACACATTAGAACACTGATGGAGTCTTTGGAAGTTGGCATGTAAAGTGGCTTTCTTCTGGTCCAGTTTGTTTTCTATGGGAAGAATATTAATTCTTTTTGTTATCTTTAAAAATCTAGCAAATACCATCAGAAGCGTTAGGTTTCCCTATTTGTATTTATTAGTTTTTGTGACAGATCCTCTCAGGCTGGCCTCACAAACAACAATGTATGCTGTCTTTTCTCACATGCCAGCCATTTTCAATACATTTACCAAGGGAAGAAAGCATTCTCGATTGTAGACAATAAAGTTAAACCATAGGTAAGATAAATGTTTCTACCTAAGTAACAGACTTGGGGATTTATGAGCGAAAGAGACAAGTACTATTATTTTGAGTTCCTAAACTTTTAAATGATGGCAACACTGAATTATGTACCGCGTGCCGGAGCTAGGAAGGTACAATCGAAAACGCCCATTCCTTTGACAAATTAGAAGCATCCATTCTACTATTTCTTGTTTACTGGGGATGGTGCTGAATGAGTCACAGACTGGTGGATGGATGTTCCATCCAACACTTTTAATTAGCCGCTCTGCCTATTAGCATGAGCAGAGTGTTGCTTTTCTGTCATAGATTACCACCCCCAACCACCCCCCTTAGCTGGAAGAGAAGTCTTATTCTCCACCAGGTAATATTCATCTTTTCCCCAGCCAGACAAGCATAGAAAATTAAACAATGGTCCTTTAAAAAGCCTAGATGATGTATTTATCATTTCCAGTTTATGTGAGTTTGCAAGGCAAATACAAGCAAGAGCTATTTGCTATGGGATCTTAGGGAACAAGGGACTGGAGAGGGAATGGGGAGGCCAAAGCATGTGAGACTTGTTGGGGGGAAATCATTAAAAATATAAAGAGCTGCTCAAGACAGAAAAAATTAATTACCGCAAGGGACTCAAATGCCACTAGTCATTTAAGTGACTCGGTGAGAGGCTGAGAACCTTTTTCTTCTAGTTTCTACAGCCAAGAAGTGGGGGTGGGGAGCTGGGATTCCTCAGCTGTCAATTTTTGTGCATCCTTCATGACTTATTGACATGTTCAGCTGACTTGTGTCCCAGCCTCCTCTAATGAGAAGAGTTAAATGAGAAATGCTGCTATAGCCAGAGAACTCTCGACCCGTAGGCTGTCCAGGGTACTCAGATGAGCTTACAGCCCTGCAGCTGCGAAATGTGAGGGAAGCCTATAATTCACCACAGTGGGCAGAAGAGGTGACCACTCAAAACTGGCCTGGATTTGATCTTTAATTGTTGCCTTTACATCCTCAGAGCTAGTTTCAGAGGTAAGGTGAATTTGGAAAGACAAATTAAGGTTTTTCTAAGGAAGACAGGAGAGCAGTTGCTTCTAGAAACAGCCATCTTTCCTAGATTGCTTATCTAATAAATTTCTCAGAAGCTTTGAAGCTATAGACAGAAGTTGAAAACAAAATATCTATGTAATGACCTCAGGGTTTAACATCAGTAAGCACAGATGGAGTAGAGGCTTTGCAGCAGTGGGCCCTGCCTGCACTCAGAAAGCCAAAGGATAATTTTAAACTTTGCCACTAAGAAGATGTGGCCCCCTTGTGTCATCCTATCCCTCCCAGCCTCCATTAGGTCACTTAAAAAGTGAGAAGAATAATATCTATCTCCTGTGATTTCAAAGAAGATCAATATATCCCAAAATAGCAGTGAAGGATGGATATATCAGACACATGCGGTGTCCGTATTATCCAATTTTAAAGCTTTTAAACATTGAGGCAACTCAAGGGTCTGTGTTTCTTCCTGGGTCAAGGTTAAGGGGTTTGGCAGTGCTGTATTGGTTAGTCAGTTAGGAATTGTGGCGGTTAAGCAAAGGTAGCAGAAGCAGAGGCTGCTCTGAGGACTTCTTTGGGTCTGTATGAAGCGTAGCTTTGAAGGAGTTTGGATCCCTGGTATCCACATCCAGAGGCAAGCCTGGATAGCACTACTTCTCCAGCTGCTGCGAGCCTATGCCTTTGAATTAGAGATGAATCATGGGTGAGAAAGAGCTCCGCCAGGAAGTCAGATACCCCTAAAGGTGGTGGAGGACACATTTCAAAGGTTGCTTGCTCCTGGGAAGAGATGGAAGTTGAGGGAAGTCTGTAGGGCTAGAGAGGAAAGGAGAGCATTGAGGGTCATTTGAAAGGAAGGAAATCCAGGCTTAGTAACCAGCATGGAGATGCAAAAAGGAGAGACCGTACGCTGGTCTGTAAGCATTACACTGTTCCCCCAGGCACATGTATTGTAGTAGTCTGTAAGGTAAAAGAGACGAAGCTCTGGATACAACTCATTCACTCAAAGCTCAGCAAGGTAAATAATTGACTACAACAGATGGACCAAGTCTAGGAGAGCTATACTTGGAAGTGTGTGTGCTGAGAGGGATGGTGGTACTTGAGCTAGACCTCAGAGGTTGAGCAACCTTGTGCTAGATCAGAAAGAATCAAAACCTACATTCTACAGAAGGCCGCCTGCTCACAGCAGCAATGGGCCACAAACAAAAAGCCCTGTCACTCCCTGAAGCCTTGTAAACCAACAAGTATTCAGTGATGGTCAATGGCTTCCATAATGGACTGCTATCTGTCCTGTTTGCTGCCTTTGTAGGGACCCAGGAAAGCCCAGGTGCATGATGAATAACTGCTGGAGCCATTGTTCCAATTCCTTGGTGTTACTTTAAGCATTTTGTTGGTTACCTTTGAAAGTTTTCAGTTGTCACAACTGATCTGTTAACTGTTTATCGTGTTAATTGGAATGCCCTCGTTTTCTGGAGTGGCTGAGATATTGACCCATAAGCTTTTATATTCATTTGTAGACATCAGAGGTGTGCCATTAGGCCTTCCTGCTTGGGCAAGGAAATAGTATCAAGGCAAGGAATATATATTTTAAGATTTATTCTTATTTACGTGTGTGTGTGTGTGTGTGTGTGTGTGTGTGTGTGTGTGTGTGTATAGTGTGTGTACCACATGTGTTCATGTAGTGCCTATGGAGGCCAAAAGGGCTGTCAGATGCTCTGGACATGGAGTTGCAGGCACATGTATGCTGATTTGGGTCCTCTGTAAGAGAAGCAAGTGCTCTTAACCATCTCTCCTTCCTTCCCAAGACAGGAAATACTTTCCCCTGCTGTTCTACTTTCCTTTCTCCCCCCTTCTTTAATCGATCCCTTGTGTGCCTCCTATTTACCCCCTGTTTCTTTTTATTTTCTCAGACTTCCTCTGTTCATCTATATTTCCTTTCTTGACATAGAGTCACATGTTTGCCAACGTAAAAGGAAACGGGAGATTCTGGATACCAGGCAGCTGAGCTGTAAAAGCTTAAAGAGTATTCTTAACAATGTGGCTGTTCCCTTTATCTGTTATGTTTGGTGGTGGTGACGGAGTTGCCTTCTGAAACTGAATGGCTGAGATTCAGATATCTGCCGCAGCCCATAAAAGCTATCTGACATTGAGCAAATCGATCTCTTTGAAGTTCAACTTTTATATCAGGCAAATTCAGGGGACAGGTACTTTCCATTCAGGACCTTTGGAAGAATTCAAAAGGAGAATGTATGTGAAGGGGTCTGGCACATTGTATGTGAAGGGGTCTGGCACATTATGTACTCTTAATCTCTCATGTTAGCTCTTATTGTTGCGTACAATAATGCATTCCTATTATAAACCCTTTAAGTGCAAATATACTGATTATTTGCTAACAACAATGATGCTGTGGAGATATTTTCATATATCATAGCTGGTCTTAGAAAATGGAAAGCCAGAGGAACAAAGGCACTGAGAGGAGCTGATGTGTGTGTGTTCCGAAAGCCCTCCTGTACTAGAGTGACTGAGACACTGACCAACCAGATTTCTGAGGTTTCTTCATCTAAGTCGACCATCTTCCAGCTGCAGTGTCCTTCCCTAATAGTGTGGTAGCTTTGTAATATGCCAACATGGCTAGACTAAAGAATGCTACATGAAACACCATTTCTAGCCTGTGGCCACAGAATGGCATGGGAGAATTGAAGACAGAGAAGACACCCAGCCCTTTTGCTCCAGACCTGCTGCTGGCCAGAGCTGGCCGAAGCTGGCCAGAGCTCAGCCTAGAGCAGTACTGCGACCTGCGGCTGCTCTTCACTACCCTGTTCCCTCCCAGCTCCCTAATCTCCTTCCACTTGTCAGCTTGTGTCTAAATAATCAACTTCCTTAAGGAGAAGGAAGTTGCCTTGGAGCATGGTTGGTCAGCTATGTTGCCCTGGACCTGTGGTCAGGTGGTACATTGTGACAGGAGCATGGTGGAACAAAGCTGTTTATTTGATTGCCCAGAAGCAAAAGAGAGGAACAAGAAGCCATGGTCCCATGAGTTCCTTTAAAGGCCTTTCTCCTAGTGAACCATAACATCCCTTTAGGCTCTACCTCTTAAAGGTTTCACCACCTATCACTAGTCCTACCTTGTGGAGCAAGCTTAGGACATGAGCCTTAGACGATGTTCAACACCCAGGTGACCTCTCTGTACCTAATGTCTTGACCAGAGTCTTTGGCTTCTACATGTCACCCACACCAGCAAGCTGAGAAGCCATCCATGCCAAGGTTCCATTAAGTTCTCATAGGCTTCTTCTGTTCATTTTCCAGGGTTCTCTGCTGCTTCTGATCTCTCTATTGTATCCATCTCCCCACATAAGTGACTTTCTGAGCAGACTTCAAGTTCTAGCACTTTAGCACAGTGTGTGAGGCCATAGGGCTTAATGGGTTCCCACAACTGCATCATAATGAGTTCTTTATTTAAATAATGCATATGCATTCATTAAATATATTCTTACATACATTAAATGTTCATGTGTATGAAAAGCAGAGCGAATCACTAGAATGTCCATATGTGTATGTATGTATATATGTATGCATACACAGGCACCTAGACATACACAAACACATATATTTGATCTACTGTGTTTGTTTCTATGTCTCTTGTTGACCACTCACTGATACAGATAGTCATGAACTGTCATAATGAGGAACCTCTGTTTAATAGGGCAGACCATTATGCTTCTATTGTATTGTAAGAGTTAAATTTTTAATCTGAAGATTTTTTTTTCAGACTAAGATAAACCCCTATATTTTCCTCCATATTTTCCTTACCATTTTCCCTTCTCCATCCTAAATCTTTTTAAGACTTTTAACTGTCGTGCACCCAGTTGTTCAGATTCAGCTCTTAATAAATTAACCCCTTACGTATGATAGCACAGAAACCTTTCTGCTATTCTCTGTTACGAGACTGTTCTCCTCAAATTCCTGCATCTTTTGCTGATAATGCCTGGAACCTGGGTGTTTACAGGGCGTAGGGTAGGGGTGAAACAGGAGAAATCACAGAATCCGGCTCAGAAGATGGCTGCTGAGTTCTGTTATCTAGAGTGCTGAATACATCTGCTCATTCAGCCTCAAAGAACCTCGGGTGTGAAATGGGCACACTCACAGCTGACCTGCCCATTCTCAGACTGAACAGCTCCGAGTGCTGGAGGTCCTGCTGATCTCAGTCTGTCTGTACAGACTTGGACATGGAAGTTCATGTTTGACTTACAGTAATGCTGACTGCGACTAAAAGGTGAACTTGGCTAGGCCTGGTGGCACAGGCCTGTAATTCCAACTGCTCAGCTACTTGAGAAGATAAGGCAGGATGACCCCATGATTAAGGCCTGCCTGGGCTACAAAGTAAGCTCGAGACCAACCTGGACAGCTAGCTCAGTGTGACCCTGTCTCAAAACGAAAAGTAACCAAAAGCCTGAGGGTATAACTCAGTGACACAGCGCTTGCCTAAACATGTGTGACTCTCTATGTTCAGTGCCTGATACTGTCAAAAGAAAGGTGAGCTTTAGAATTCCTAGGAGTAGCAAATCAGGACAATTTTGTTAGAGCTATTTTGATTTTTAACAGGGACATAATTACAAATGCATATGGGGCACACTGTGATATTATGGTTACTATCCATATTGGATAGTAATCAAATGAAGGTATTTAGTATATCCATAATTTTGAATGTTGTAATTTCCTTGTGGTAGGAGCATTCAGAATCAGCCTTTTTAGTGATTTTGACAGAGTCACTATAGAAATGTGACCTGTAATCACGCTGTGCCATGGAACTGCAGCCCTCCCTCCTCCATGTAGCTACAGTTTGCACTTATTGAACAGTATCTCCTCTCATCCCTCTCCCTCTGTGCTCCCTGCCCTCTGGTAACAACCCTTCCGCTCTGAACTTCGATGAGGTAAGCTTCTTTAGATTCCACAAATAGGTGGGATCGTGTAGTGCGTCTTCCTATGACAGACTTACTCCCTTAATGTGATGTCTTCCAGGTCAGTCTATGTTGCTGCCAATGACAGGCTATCATGTGGTTTTGTGATATCTTATCCTATGTGCATATCATTCTTTCTTTCACTATCTTTTCCTGAACCCTTGATCTCTTATATTGGCTATTGGGAACAATCACAGGAAGCACACAAGGAGGCCAGGTATCTTTCCCTTAGATAAATAAGGAGCAGGGGTGCTGGGTTCCTGTGTGGTCCTACTTTCCATTGTCTGGGAAACTACCATACTATTTTGCTCAATGGATTATCAATATACACTCTCATGGGACAGCATACAAGGGTTCCATTTCTCTGCCTCCACCCCAGCATCAGCTACTTACTGTCTTACTGATGATAGCATTTAACACTCTCACTTTATTTACATTTACCTATGAATCATAATGTTAAACACTTTGTGTGTGTGTGTGTGTGTGTGTAGTGAGTGTATCAGGGTTGTTGAAGTAGGATCTTACATAGCTCAGATGGGCTTAAATTGATTTACTACGTAGCTAAGGATGACCTTGGACTTTCTGCCCTCCTGCCTCTACCTCCAGAGTGCAGGGCTTGGAAGTATGTGCCACCACACCCAGCTTATGCCTTACAAGGTAACTGAGCCCAGGACTTGGTACATGGTAGGAAAGTACTTTGCCAACTGAACCACACCCTAACCCTGCACATCTTCTTTTGGGTGATGTTTCAAGCCCTTTGCACAGTTTTCAATGAAGGTTTTTATTGTTTTGTACTGTTTTTGGTATCATTGTGTATTCTAATGCTATTTTCCCATCATATTTATGGTTTATAAATATTTTTCCTATTCCCTATTGTCACTTAATTAATTTCTCTTTTTTTGCACAAAAACTTTTTAGTTTGATTAAAACTTGTTTATTTTCTTTTTGTTACCTGTGCTATTGCGTCTTATGGGAAAAGAACATTGTGAGGGAGGAAAGAGAAGGGAGAATTATGTAATTATATTATAATCTCAAAAATAAAAGAAAAAAAATAAAGTTGACCATATCAATATAATGAATTATTTCTCCTGTTTTTCCTTCTAGCAGTTTTGGAGTTTGGTCTTACATTTATGTTTTTAATCTGTTTTAGTTGGTATGTGTATGTATTAAGAAATTGGAGTTTAGTTTCATTTTTCTGCAGGTATTCATCGAGTTCACCAAGCACCATTTATAGAGAAAACTACCTTTTACTCAACAATGTTGTAGAACATCATATTTTTTTTTCCATATTTGCTATTCTGGTTTTTTTTTTTTTTTGGCTTTGTTAACTATTTTTATACAATATTATGCTGGTGTTTCAACTATTTTTTCTACTATACTTTGAAGTTGGGCAGTGTAATAGAAGCCCTAATTTCCTTGAATAAATACCCGCAATTGGTAGTAGCCCAAATTCGTGCACTATTCAGTGTCTACTGTAGTCAATTTTCCTAAAGTCTTTCTTGAAATAGTTGAAGTAATTGAATGCATAGTAATTCTTTTATAAATGGCTCTGTATGTAAAAATGAGTGCACAAGATCCTTTCCCTTGAACTGATAAAACAAGAACAAAGAAGCATAAAATAGTCAAGGCAAATGAACCCATCATAAAGCTGTCTACTAAATAGGAACTATATGGTGTGCTATAATGAAGAGACTTAAAAAGTGGCACAACCAAGGTTTGCAATTAAATGTATTGTCAATGGAGCCTTCCTCAAAGAGCTGCAGAGGTGGTCTCTCTAAGAGAAGGGCTGTCCTCTCAGATAAGCAGAAGAGGGAACTCTGGAATTATCTTGATATATGATGTGAACAACTGATTGGGAACACACACACACACACACACACACCTGGTAGAAAAATCTCAGTCATTTGTAGTCACATGGCTCCTAGACAAAGATAGAGAGTTTCAGGTCACAGTTGACATTGTTTTCATAGCCATGTTTCATCCTGTTTTTCTGCACACATTTATCATTGAACAACAGCCAAGGGTTAAAAATAGCTGCCTTGTCTCCACCCCTTCCTCAAATAAGTACCATACACAACTTCTGGCCCACAGTAGGTCCTCATGAAATCTTTGGTGGTAGGTACATGTGTTATTGAGTCATGAAGAGTCTCAAGGGGAAAGTCTACAATACGTAGATAGCATGTCAGCATCTGGGACAAAATGAAATGGGAAATGAATGCCCAGAAGAATTACTCTCCACTAACAATTTAACACGCTGATGCTTGTAACACCTCACTTCCCAAAGGTATCCCATTCAAAATGAAGGAAGCCCCAGACAAGATTAAATTGGCACAGCTGCAGGAGGTCTTGCCCATATATGAAGAGCTGAATGTTATCTCCAGGCAACGGATGGAGCTGTAACATGAGGACTTCTATTTTTAGTGTTTTGGAAAAAATGAATTTGATATAAGAGACACCCAGGATTGATAAGAGAAGATTGGGGTGAGAGGGGAGACTGTTTGTATGGTAAGCTTAGACCCAAGGAGGCTGAACATAGTGATAAAGCAGAAGAGAGATCTACGTAAAGGACCAAGCATCTCAGAGAGCCACCAGAAACATAAGGAAGTATTCTATGCCCTCTGATTGGCATCTGACCTTATGTTACTTGGGCAAGCAATGTCAAAGTACACACCTGCAGGCTAACAAATAAGCTTCTGGTAGGTAGAGTCTTAACAGTCCTCCTGTAAAGAAATGTGTGCATCCACTGCGGGACAGGAGGCTTCTTATAATTTTTTATGTGTATGGGTATTTTACCTGATTGTATGTATATGCACCATGTACATGCCTGGCGCCCTCAGAGGCCAGAAGAAGATATTGGGTCCCCTGAAGTTGGAGTTACAGACACATGTGAGACATCATGTAGGTACTTGGAATCAAACCTGGTCCTCTGCAAAAGCAGTCAGTGCCCTTAATCACTGAACTATCTCTCTAACCCGTGGCCTCTTTGTAAAGCTACACATGGTGCAGCTGGTTCTTCACACCCATAGCTGCTACAACTGTGCATTTAGAATATTGCATATTGAAAATTCTTGAAAATAAGTTACATCTGTATTTGACATATTCAGACTTTTCCTGTTTTTTTCACTAAATACTATATTATAAATAATTGACTTTGTTTTGGTTACCATAAATAGTATAGAGCATGGAATAATAGGTAAAGCATGAGTGAAAATTGTATAGGATGTATGAAAAACTATTCTTTTTTTATAAGAAACTCAAACTTTCATAGATTTTAATCTCAGATTGGAGATCTTCTCAGATCTAATCCCTATAGACTCCAAAAGTCTTCTACATGTCACATTTGTTTGATTTTCCTTCACTCTTTTTTGTGTGATTTTAATGAATACCTTTATTTCTTTTATAGTACAAAAAGGTCATTGATAAATATACTTTGATCAACTTTTCTCAAGTCTAAAAAATATAAATTCTGGATTAAAATTTCTGTGGTTATCTTAAATATTATAAATGCTATCTATATCAACTTTGGAATTTCTGTTCTGCTGAATATTTTGGTATTTCTTCTAAATGTCAAGTTGGATCCATGGCCATATTTTTTATTTTTGCTGTCTAATCATTTTGCTTCCACTTGTTCTCCTATCCTGCGAATCCTAGGCTTTTCAATGGATTTGTAATAAACTTGCAAGATGAAGAGAGAATTCTAACACTTTATGTGTCACACACTTCAGCATGTGTTTATCTTATTAAACAAAATGCATATTCCCACAAGTTCAGCTTTGAAATTCCTTTAAGGATCCTCCTTGCCAGTTATGGGATGACCTGTACCATGATATGTGCGCGAGGGTGTAGTAGACATCTCGCTTGTTCTATTCTCACCAAATGCTGACGTGAAGGTCTGCAGACTATTTTCTTTCCTGCATATTTATTTGCAATAACTAGCTCTGAGAACTTTTTTCTTCTAGATCATTGAATATCCCTAAAAATGATAAGCTAATCAGAACACACAGGGACTCTTGTCCTTGGGTAAGCACTCTCTGTTGACTTCTGGGAAAGAAGATAAAGAGTGAAGATAAATGTTGAGAATACTGACAGGGGATTTGGTTGTTAGTAGTCAGAGATGCAGAGAGGGAACACAGGGTAGAAAAGTCAGACCAAAGTATGACTTAGATTATGCTGGGTGGTCTGAACCACAAAATGAAAGTTGTTGCGGGAGTTATTAAATAATGAATCTACCCTACAAACTCCCTTTCCCACTGGAACACATTCTAATACCAGTACCGTCTAGTCTAGCCACAACACTAAGTCCTGGCAGGCTCTTGCTATTTTCTCCCAGCTAGTAGGAACATCTCGCTCACATACAATGCTTTACACACCCTCACAATCATTCATCTAGCTAGCACCTAGTACTCAGTAGGTAAATCATGACTCTTAAGGCTTTAATATCCAATCAGGTTTATATAATAATAAGATCATAATTTATAAGATGCCAAGACAATAATTTCAGAACCCAATAATAAAGACAATATTTTAACCCAACTAATCTATTTTGTAAAAAACCTTTGCTTAGTTGTATAACCACGCGGGGTC